>JAHPZR010035149.1:45000-60008 GCA_019787425.1 Platygyra sinensis
AGGACAGACGCATTAAAAACTGACATCAATTTGTTTTTTACGATAACAAATTGTCGAATTACCCGCTCTCGTTCGCTGACGCGTCGCATGAATTTTAAATTTATGTGTCTGTCCGCATATGGACAATAAAAATTAGCCAATGAGCGCGCGTGAATTTCTGTAGTTATCGTAAAAAATGATATTGACAATAAACTGAGACAAACGGCAAACAAACGCTAGTTTCCTTGAGCAATTGTTAGCTAAGAGCAAACGCAGCTAAATATATAGGTTATTTATTGTTTACAAGGAGAAAACGATTCGCTAACTGTTTGTGCAAATGGTAAACAAAAATCCCTAATGGTAAATTAATTTCCGATTGGAACTATACCAACTAGTAATTAAACCAAACCCAATCTTACCGAGAGAGCCTAGGACTAGTTCGAAGTGCTCATGATAATTTCAAGACTTGTAAATGGTACGCACATTGTCCATGCGAATTTTTATTTCGTTTGGAAATTTTGAACTATTTAATATCAAGACATGTTGTTTCTTAGCAAAATTGTCTCACCATTTACATTCTGACAGAAATTTCGGGAATTTTTGGGTAAATGGTAAACAGTCGTAGTAAAATGTATTGATATAAAATTAATTACAATTTCTTGATTCAATCTCTGCGAGCTAAATATGAAATAAAATCTCTTTAATTTAGCAAGAAATTAATCACAATGTGAATCCAAGCTGTTTACTCGCTGCTTTGTAACGTATCTAATTTAGCCTATTGTAAACATATTGATCGAGAATAAATTGAAAAAGTTTAATGTTTCTTTTCTTTGTTTCGTGACTCTGTTAGGTTCTGCTTGCAATCATTTCTTTTTCGGTTGTCTCTCAGAGAATCAAGCGAAACCATGCAATTTTCACGCCTCAATTTGATCCTGAACCTGGTTGTGTTACTCTATATGGTAAGTTGAATTGACTACGATGAAGATCATCAGAAGAAATTGCTTTTGGTCTTAAAAGCTGTAAATTATCAAATACAGTATATATGGTGCTAATTGAAAACTCAGTTATAAAAAAAGAAGTTTTGCGACCATATAGCTTTGATTTAGGAATCAGTAGCATAGACGGATAAAAAGGAAATAATAGGTTTAAAATTGAATTAACCGATTCGGTGCAACTGTTGATTCTAATGATCGCTTACAAGTTAACTACGAATAATACTAGTAGTAATCGGAGATTAGGGAAGTGCGTTCGGCATTTCAAAGGGGAAATATTGTGTTGTGGTTATTGGGGTAGATGAATATGCCTATGGTATATTGTCAAATAAAGGGTTGTGGCGTATTGTGAAACTTGTATTTAGTCTGTGTACGAAAAGGTTTTAAAGGCTAGTTATATGGTATGGTTTTTGAGGAGGCAGTCGTCGCAGTCCATCGCGCGTGTACATATACTTGGCTGATTTGTTTTGCGACCGCAACGGGTCAGTTCGATCAAACATGGCGAACCGTTCAGAACAAACCACGTTCTGGTTGATATACAGGGTCCAGAAGTGGCACACACTTTCCTCAGGCCTTGATAAATTACACCTACGAAACTGTTCAACAACATAACAAAATAACTTACCGATCAAACAGCAATAAACGGGCAATAAAGCTTGTTCACCAACGAACAACCACGTTCTCGAACGTCCGAGAAACTGCGAAGCACGAGGCAGCATCCTTTGCGCAACGAAATTGTGACGTCATTCACCAGGCAGCATCCTTTGCGCAACGAAATTGTGACGTCATTCAAAATGGCGCTGAAAAGATGAACGCCCGGCCGGCCGACCGATCGAACGAAAAAACACGGGTCAGCTTTCGCTTGCGTGCACAGGAAACCTACGCGATCACAGGTAGCCCAGGAGATTAGGTAGCGTTCTTCCTTCGTCGAACGCAATTATGAACTATATGTACGACTGTTAGAAAAAACTAAATAATAACGTTATTCCGTTGAAGAAGAAATCTTGTTGCTATTCAAATGTTCGGACCTGAAGTCGTCTGAATACTGCCTTACTGCCTGGGGTAGCAAAAATCCCTTAAGGTAAATTCCGGACGCCCTAGGGGCATTTATCATTTACTCAACGAGCCTCAATTTACCGAGAGAGCCTAGGACTAGCTCGACCTGATCATAATTCCAAGATTTTCAAATGGCTAGGACTTTTTCCACTCTGTTGTCATGAAGCTCTGTAGACCCTCTGATTTCACAGGATCTTGTTAACAGGAAGCTCTATTATTTTAGGGCTTGGGTCCGCTGCTACTTTTGTTTGTATATCACTTTCTCAGCCAATCCTGTTAGACCTTCCGAAGAGCTTCGTGGCGACCATTTCCATTGGGATATTTCGTTTTGAAATTTTCCACTTATTTCACGACGTGTTGCTTATTGGAAAAATTTCCGGTCGGTTGAGACAAAATTGTCTTACAGTTACATTCTGTACGAAATTTCCGCAAGTTTTGGGTAAACGGTAAACAATCGGAATGAAAGTGTATTAATATAAAATAAATTACAATTTCTTGAATCAATTTGAGAGAAATAAACATAAAATGAAATCGTGATCATTAAGCTAGAGATTAATCGCAGTATGTACGTGTTTTCATAACTTCAGGTAGAAATATCTTACATTTCTTCGGAAGGCCCTGGGGGGAGGGGGGACAGGGTTTGTAATTATATATATTTATCTATTTTATGGGGTTGGGGATGGATAAGGTCGTTGAACCTTGTAGGGATGCTGCGTTCTTTTGTAAGTATAGTAGTACAAATGTAATAAGAAATGATAACCGGTTGATCCGCTGAAAAACAGACCTTGTTTGTATTCGAATATTCAGGCGCAAAGTAGCCGACATCGAGCTTAGAGTACTCAGTGGCCCGTCACTAGGAGATTGCAATTCCTATAGTAAGCCTAAATTACGACAATTCTGGTCTACATGAGCGCGCATCGCTAAGGAAAAGAACAGCTGAATGTCTTGTTAATTTTTTTCCGGAAGGAGATGATGACGTCGGTTAAAATTTACGTTCTAGCTTTTGATTGGTCACTGAGGCTCATACGGGGTCTAAATTTGCGGTAAATTGAAAGTAAATATAGATCGGTCTATTAAAACGCCTTGACAGGATCATGGAGTGATTGCACGCTCCTAATGATGGATTCCTGGGTACTCCGACAGTACCAAAAGTGTTATGCTGTCTCCATTCACTTAAGCTAGTGGGGGGCTATTCAATTTCATGGCCATGGCTGTGATTGAGTTTTTCCTTTGTTTTTCTCTTGTATGTAGATTGCTAGTTCCAGCTCTCTTCATTCCGCATGTTCAGAGGACTATTATGAAACGCAGGTGAGTCACGTGATATTCCAGTCAAGTGTTTTTGGGAGCTCAAATAAAAAGGCAATGCTAAAAAACTTTTGTGCAAAGCTGCATTTTTAAATTTGCTTTTGACACTCTTCCATCCAGAAAGTAAGTCTATTTGTAAATTGCTGTATTTGTTTATAAACTTGATTTGCAGGAGAAATTGATTTACCTTCAGACTTTGACTCCATCGTGGCTGGACGCTGCTGCTTCCTACATTGACAGTTCTCGTACAATTACTGCTGATCAATTAACATTCAGTGCAAGCTCAGTAAAAAACGCGGCTCTCCTTAAGGTTTCCATTATCCCAGCTGGTGTGATAAGAGATTCAACCCCGCTGACCGTTGAAATCACAGTCGCACATGACGTCAGCATTGGGCAAGGAGCTGACAGCGATATCAGCTATGGCGTGTCAGACGGTATCGGATTTATCGGCTTTAAAACATGTGACAAAGGAAATTATGGAAGTAATTCTCCGTGCTTTGGAATTGTCTGGCTTGTCTGGATCTTCCTTGACCTCCACGCGACACGAGCCTGTAACCCCTAAACCCAGCGAGTCCTTCTATCCCCGTCAGTTTGTCTTCACTCTCAAGCTTGATGAACGGTGGGGCTCCTGCTACACTGCGCATGACGGAGGCTTCGTAAGGACCGCTGGCTACAACAACGGATTGGATCTTAACAAGGGACTCACTCTTGAAGTATACAAGAGTGATCCAGGAGAGAGGGTTGGGATCAGGTATATCAAGGTCGCTATCAAGCAAGATGCCTAGAAGAAGAAATCCTCAAAAAAATGCATTTTTGGGAACCATAGCAGTAAAACAAAATAAACAAGAACAATACTGGGAGTTTAAATGAAATTTTAATCATCGTATACTTTTAGCTAGTTTGTAAATAAAAACGGGGCTAAGAAAAATTTGTTGGTCATTTTATGCCCTCAATAATTAATAAAAGATGACTTCAATATCTGGCAAGATCATAAAGTGACACACAAGGTGTTCGCCGAGCGTGTTACTGATGTTCCACAGTAGATTTTAAAGCCTTCTGGTATCTATTACTAAACCTGCCCAAAGCAACTTAGAGTCTGCCCTAACCCTGGCTTAGCATTTTTGACAAGTCTAAACATATTTTCGAAGTGTTTTATTTTAATGTTGGAAAATAAGCCAACAACAACATTATTACCGTTAGCCGAGCGTGTTGCTGATGTTCCAGAGTAGATTTTAAAGCCTTCTGGTATCTATCTGTCTATTACTAAACCCGCCCAAAGCAGAATAGAGTCTGCTGGCCTTGAGGTCTTGCATCAGTAAAAAACAACAAGCAACAACAAAATAATGATGTCATCTATACCTTTAACTTGCAAACACTAATTTGACTTTTTATATAATATTCAATAAATAAGTTACCTACTGAGTTGTTTGCGAAAACATAAATTCAGTTAACAGGAATTGCTACTAAGAAATTAAACTTGTCAAAAGGCTGTAGAAAATCCCTTTGAGAAGCGGCTGCTCTCGCAATCTAGCCTGTTTTGACAGCCTTCGTAGAGTTCAACTTAAGAAGACATTATGCGTCAAGTTTAATCGTGTCGAACAGTTGCACGATCGATTTTTCTGTGTAATTTGGTTATGCATATGGCTCAAAACGTCACCACAATTATGGATTTAAGCCCAAATTAAAATTAAAATCTACTAGTCTAGTAGCAAGTGTCTCCTGGTGAAAGTTGCTGTTGAACAATAAAAAAAAAGATTCAATGAGAATACCGGAAGCCTATAGATTTCGTTTTGGTGAGAGCTGATCAGGGGCCCGTTTCTCGAAAGCCCCGAAAACTTTTCGGACCCGTAAAGCCATAGCAAAATCTGGAACCTTACGATTACAGAGCTGTTTTATTCACGTATTCTTAATACAATCAGAGGTCCCATTCATACAAGAAGTTTCAGGTATATACACTTCTCCGTTTTTAGATACAGATGAACTTAAAATGACTTTACGGGCCCGAAAAGTTTTCGGGGCTTTCGAGAAACAGGCCCCAGGCCTGCATCTGTTATACGCATGGGTGTACGGCCTCCTTCGGACTTGGGGGAACTTGCAGCTAACATAAAAACTCCACACCATTCATATTCTATATCTACTAGATTCCTGTCTAAGTCCTTTTTGGCAAGACAAAAGTCAGAGAAAAGTAGCCTACAAGCCTTGAAATTCAGCTAACAAAATATTGAAAAAAGAAGGCCCGTTTTTTCTCGGTAGCATGAAAGGGCGCGGTCCACTGACAACTTTTCTGTCTTCGGTGCACTATCGCTACTTTACATTAGCGGCAGATATAAACACTTGTTATACCTCCCAAGTCAAATACGTTCTCCGATTAGAGGAGAACGCGTCACGTGCCGTGGGTTAAATCTCTCTAACACCCTAGGGCGAATAAAACTCAAAAACTCCCTTGGGAATCAACAACTTGAATTTTGCGTGATCACTCGCACGTGATCACGTTGTGCACCTTGAAACCGCGGGAAATTTGTGTACCAGTCGGCCTGATGTTAAAAAGCCATTGAAGTAGGACAACTTTTCGCATTAGAGACGGCATTCATTATTCAAGAAAAGGGATTTAGAGTCGCAAAAACATATCATGCAGATCAACAACGAATATGGACGTTTTGTGTCTCCAAGCTTTTGGTTTGGCGCCAAAAATGGGTTGCCCAGGTTCGTCAACTCGCTCGTCGACCGCCGTCGCCAGGTAGGAATGTATTTGTGTAATTTACAACAAAATATGCTGTTCCTGATCAAATCAAATTCAAAATGCTCGAGTTAAGCATTAGAAGACGCCAAAGCAACTTTAGCACTGTCTATATTTTTTGTTAGCTGCGAAGAAAAAGACTGTTATCGTGAGTTTTTGATAGGACAGGTTGGTTTTGGCAGCCGCTCAATTTTGCGAGTGCAGCCAGTGAATGCAATGGCGTCAAGCAAATCATTTTTTTTTCGGAGCTTTGTCTCTTTTTGAGTCGGGAGGTATAACAAAACTCGACCTCAATGTTCCCCTCTGCTTCGCCTCGGGGAACATTGAGGGTCTCGGGGAAATAAAACTCAATGTTTCCTTTGTGGCCAGTCGTTAAGTACTTATCAAAGTACCAACTCTCTCAAAAAACCATTCGACAGCCTGCAGACTCAAACTCTTGGCTGGGCGTCTAATCACACATAGATTCTTTTTTTTTTTTTTACATTTTTCTTGATTTGTACAAGAAACTTTACAAACACATAACTTTCATTAAAATTATCCTACAAATATTACCAAGAGCAAGTACAATCACTGCTAAAACTTAATATGCAAGTAACTTACATTAATACAACAAGAATAATACAAGAATAATAACAATAACATACATGGTTACAATAACCCTGGCACTAGCATTTTTGACAAATTTAAACATATATTCCAATATTTTGCAGTATTTCCCTATTGTCATTTAATTCTACATAGAGTTTTGAAAATGTTGGAAAATAAGCCAACAGCATTATTTTGTAATATTTTCGGTTCTCGAATGTCGTTGCCCAAGTCATGAGCGTTTTGTCCGTAGCTAGAGGCTATAGTTTCTAGCTTGCACTCTTATGGTTATATGTCAACCTCAGAGAAATCCTGGCTACCTTTGACTGACAGTTAAATTTACATCCTGATATTGACGATAAACTGAGACAAACGGCAAACAAAGGTTTCGTTTCATTGAACAATGGTTAGCAAAGAGCAAACACAGCGAAATATATAGCTTATTTATTGTTTACAAGGAGAAAACGGTTCGCTAAATGTTTTCTGCTAATGGTAAACAAAAATCCCCAATGGTAAATTATGTTCCGATTGGAACTATACCAATTACTAATTTACTTATTATGCCAGACCCAATTTTACCGAGAGAGCCTAGGACTAGTTAAAGTGCTCATCATAATTCCAAGACTTGTAAATGGTACGCACATTGTCCATACGAATTTTTATTTCGTTTGGAAATTTTGAACTAGTAACTATCAAGACGTGTTGTTTATTAGCAAAATTGTCTCACCATTTACATTCTGACAGACATTTCCGGAAGTTTTGGGTAAATGGTAAACAGTCGTAGTGAAATGTATTGATATAAAATTAATTACAATCTCTTGATTCAATCTCTGCGAGCTAAATATGAAATAAAATCTCTTTAATTTAGCAAGAAATCAATCACAATATGAATCCAACCTGTTTACTCGCTGCTTTGCAGTGTATCTAATTTAGCCTACTGTAAACATATTGATCGAGAATAAATCGACCAAGTTTAATGTTTCTTTTCTTTGTTTCGTGGCTCTGTTAGGTTCTGCTTGCAATCATTTCTTTTTCGGTTGTCTCTCAGAGAATCAAGCGGAATAATGCAATTTTCACGCCTCAGTTTGATCCTGAACTTGGTTGTGTTACTCTGCATGGTAAGTTGACTAAGATGAAGATCATCAGAAGCAACTGCTTTTGGTCTTAAGAGCTGTAAATTATCAAATACAATACATATGGTGCTAACTGTAAACTCAGTTATCTATAAAAAAAGACATTTTGCAAACATAAATAGCTTGATCTAGGAATCAGTAGCCTAAACGGATAACAGCGAAATATTAGGTTTAATTTTAAATGGAAAGAACCGATTCGGTGCAACTGTTGATTGTAATAACCGCCCACGAATTAGCTACGAATAA
The DNA here is from genome assembly GCA_019787425.1 of Platygyra sinensis. Lineage (NCBI taxonomy): Eukaryota > Metazoa > Cnidaria > Anthozoa > Scleractinia > Merulinidae > Platygyra > Platygyra sinensis. The sequence goes on from JAHPZR010035149.1 coordinate 53,034, forward strand.
TATTATGAGCTATGTGTACAACTTTTAAAAATGATAACATCTTTTCGTTAAAATTAAAACTTGTCACTATTCGAATGTTCGAGACCAAAGTCATCTGAATACTGCCTTACTGCCTGGGGTATTCAACTATACCGAAGTATTCTGTCAATACTATTTACGACGGCTTGGGGCGGAGTATTCAATTTCTGTAGCCATGGCTCTGATTAGAGTTTCATTTTTTCTTGTTTACAGGTGGCTAGTTACGGTTGTCTGCACACCGCATGTTCACCAGACTACTGTGAACAACAGGTAAGTCACTGTGACTCGCCAGAAAACTGTTTTCTGAGCCGGCACAGCTGACAGTTAAACATTGAAAGAAAATTATGAAAGATTGTTTCTTTTTCTGTTGGGCGGTATATCTCGATTTTGTACTTGACACTTTCCCACCAAGAAAAGAAGTCTTCGTTGTGAATTGATGAGTTTGTTCACAAACCTGTTTTGCAGGAGAAATTGGTTTATCATCAGACTATGACTCCGTCTTGGCTGGAGGCGCATGCGTCCTACATTGACAGTTCTCGTACAATTACCGCTCATCTATTAACATTTAACGCCGGCTCAGTAGATGACGCGTCTCTTCTTAAGGTTCCCATGATCCCACCTGGTGTGATAAGAGATTCATTTCCGCTGACCCTAGACATCACAGTTGCGCATGACGTCAGCATCGGACAAAGCACTGACAGCGATATCAAGTATGGCGTGTCAGACGGTATCAGTGTTATTGGCTTTGCAACATGTGACAAGGGAAATTTTGGAACTCATTCTCCGTGTTATGGAATGGAAGGCGTGCCTGGCTCTACTTTGAACCCGACACGAAGTGAGCCAGTTATCCCAAAACCCAGCGACTCTTTCTACCCCGGTCAGTTTGTCTTCACTCTCAAGCTGGATGAACGCTGGGGCTCGTGCTACACTGCGCATGACGGAGGCTTTGTGAGGACTGCTGCATACAATAACCGACTGATGCTAAGCAAAGGACTCACTCTCGAGGTTTACAAGAGTAATGCAGTAGAGAGGGTTGGGATCAGGTACATCAAGGTCGCTATCAAGCAAGACGCCTAGAACGAGAAATCACCAAATCAAGCGCTTTATTTAAGGACTCATAGCGTTAGAAAAATAAACTAGGCAGAATAATACTGGGAGTTTAAATGAAATATCAAACATTGTATGTAGTTGGTTGGTTAGTAAGTAAAAACGAGACTAATAGAAATTTGTTGGTCATTTTGTACGTCGTATATGGTTAATTCTTGTTCTACAAGCCAGGAGCCCATTAATAAGAGCCTGCAACTCTCATATTAAGCCAATGCAACTCCATCTTTACAGACCAGTTTAAATTTAGATGTTTTTTCCCGCGAAATAGGCCAGTTCCGGTCTACATGATCACGCTTCAGTAAGGATAAAACAATGCGGCCTCACGTGAACATGTCGACATCATGCCGACATGTCAACATTTGTCCGTGCTCGTGATTGCAATTGGTCACTGAGGTTCCTGTGGGGATCTGAATTCGAGATAAATTCAAACTAAAAATAGATCGGTCTGTGAAAACGCCGCGAAAGGAATATGGGGTAGTTACAGGCTCCTAGTGATGGGCTCCTGACAAGCTAAGATTTGTTGTATTTTAAGTCCAATTGGGTAAGCACTGACATTTTACATTGTACCGGCTGAATTAACGAAAAGCCTTTTCAATCTGCACAAACGCGTCCCTAGTCGAAAACTAATCACCGTTAAATTTTCTTCAGCTGAAAATCTCCACCAGGTCCGTATTAGTTCTTTGTGATATGTCCTTGACATCGGAATAAATTTATCGAAGAACAATATTTTTGAGTATAAAATAGGCCAGGGATTTTTGACAGTACACACTGTCACCTCTTACAAAATTAATAAAATACATAAAAAGTTTCTCGATTCTGTTTGGCTGACAGCAATGCAGTTTAAGTGTAACACCGGTACAAAAACTGTAACATCACTGCAAATTACACATCGTAATTCTTTATTATGATTTGCTAAAAGAAAATGGGGAATTTTCTAAGCCAATGATATCACGTAAAACGATGACAAAAGTTTTGTATGGAAACTTTGAAAAAAGTTTTCTCCAATGCAAAAAAAAATATGCTATAACCAAAACCTTCCGGGTGTTCCTTCATGCTAATGATTCATTTTTATATTATTAATGAGTAATCATATGGTTTTTTTCTTGTTCAATTTGAAATTAATTTGCACTTGTGAGTTTTTCAAAAAGCTGAAATAGCACGAGCTGCTTCGGCGAGTGCAATTTCAGCTTTTTGAAAAATTCACTCAAAACCGTATGCGAGCGTCCTAATCACCTTTTGAACATTACCTGTCATAGCGAATTTTGTTTTTCGCTTATTTAATGTGTCCCTCAGTTTCCGAGCCCAAAGCGCTAAAAATATAGATCGTGTCTGCGATTTGTCGTATTCAATTTCATTGAAAAGTTACAGAACAATTTCGAAACAGAACAACAGCTAAATGTTAAAACATAAGAAGTTACTGGATGCGACAATACCAAAGTATTATTAGGAACAACTTGGCGCTACAAGACTTTTGCAGTACCTACTTGTGTCTTGAAGAGAAGCGGTGATTTAACTGTTATTCCGTACAGGTTTCTGTGTGAGCATCAAATTAACATGCAGAACATTTTTGACACCTTTGCGAACCGTACACCTGTATTTGCACCTTCATAATTGCTTTTAAGGATAAGTTGTAATAGACAAAGTGTGTTTTAAACCTGAATCTACATCGATTAAGTTGTTCAAGGCCACGCACTAAGCTCACTAACTTAGTCTCATTTAAGGTTGGGATTTTTTTTTCCAATTTCCATTTCCTGCTTGATTTTGCAACCGTGACGTTAAGATTGGAGTGCTCTTTTCTGTCATATAATTTTCAGTTCTTGAGGAAACAAATAGAAAATCGAAGACAAATGGCTTTAAAGAGTCCTTTTGTTGAAGTGGTGTACAGAGCTGGCCTCGAACGTGGAAACTGTCGAACGTGGAAACTGTCATCAGTGCTCAGCCAGTAAAGTTGCAAAGAGATAAATTTCAACGTGCCATGTGCAAAAAAATTGATAATATGGACAAGTGGAAATCTCGTCATTTAATTGCTTTTTTAGCCATTGGACGTACGAGATTTTTTCCAAGTTGTGAAAAGTTGATTCCCTCTAAGACGCTGAAACTTTCAGCAGCTGTTCATTCACATTTCAAGGACATTTTGAAGTATGAAAAATATGAAAAATTTCTGTGTTTTAATAGTAACCGTAGACTTAATTATCTTTTTTTATCAAGCTCTCTTTGTCAAATCGCAGAAATTTTTCAATGTTCTCATTTCATAAGATTTTTGGCTTTACTTTGTATTAACTTCCGTTATTTCTTGAACTTTTAAGAAAATAGTGAAATCTAATTTGCAAGATAGCGGATCTAAGACTGTGAATTAAATGAGGTCTTCACGTCAGCTTGTACGTCCAAGGGCTAGTGGATAAGGGAAAGAAATCACAATTATAACTCCAACTAATATCTAAAATTTACAGCTATAATAATACTACACTATTTACATTCTAGCAGAAGCTCACCCATGGCGGACGTGCTTAGAACACAGTTTACATGAGAAAGGATAGATCGAGAGGAGGTACAGCTAAATTCTTGCACCGTTTGCAACAAAACAAACCAATCGCATCCTAACAAGTCAACCCTCATAATTAGAAAAAGTTTGCCTTAACTGATTAACTCGTTGTCAGTTTCGAACTCAACGTTAAACGCAATTATGAACGTTTAAATACAGTTGCAAGGTTCTCAAAGATGTCAAAACGGTTTAACTGATTTGTTGCTTAACTTATGACAACAACTTAACACGTAATTCTCCGCATGAACAACAAAGTTTGGAATCGTTTTAGTGTTCGCTTTGTCTGAAATTCTTTATATAAAACCCCTTTTTAGTACTTTTAAAGCTCTGTAAGTTACTTTCAGGCCGATAAATGAATGTTTTTTTTAAAATTTTGTTTGGTCATTCTAGAGCTAGTCCCGTCGAATTTATTACGAGTCTTGTTAATTTCTCGAAAGCGTTTGGTAGCAGTGCCTTTCTGAAACTCCCTTGAAAAAAAATGTCAAGAAAAATGTCAAGAACAATGTCAGCTAATGAAATAATTTTGCACGAACAGAGTCCGCTTTCGTGTTTGGTCCTTTTTCTTTGATCCCCAACTTTCATAAATCAAGCATTCCAGCTTGATATAAAAGCTTGACTACTAGTGTGACGATACTTTATGTGAGGAGATTTGCCAAAATGAAAGTTTTGTCCAGAAAAAAAAAATACTGTTTATCCAACAGGTATATCTAAAATGGATCAAAAACTTCATATGACAAAGCGAACTACTCTTGCATGATTAAATATAGATTTACAAAATGCTTCGGTTGTAGATTCAGGTTTATAAACACTACTTAACGGTTTTGAAGATCATCATTAAAAGCATTTTGGAGGTATTAATACAGGTGCAAATTTCTCAGAGTTGTCAAGAAAGGTTTTGGCAGGTTTATTTGCTGCTTTTGCTTATGACAATCAACAGCTAATGCATGTTCTGTGAAAGAACGCTTAGTTTAAAAACGTTTGAGAGTTTTTCTTCAGCTTGACCTACTTCCCATATTATTCATCATACTAAAATGATAAATTATTTAACTGAACAGTCTCGATTAACAAATCATACCCTTAAAGAAACTCTTCTAAAGTTGGGGGAGTTTTTGCAAAGAATTGTCAGTCCTTTGGATTTGAAGATAGCATGGCGGTTGTTTATTCGGGGAGCATAGCATCCAAACTCAATAATTATGCCCCCTGTAAATTAAACTTACCAAACATAACTTAGGAGTGACAGATCGATAAATTACCACAAGAATGGGAGTATACGTACAAGTATCATTGTTTTTGGGAAGGCCCACATCACAGTCATGAACTGCCGCTCAACGATACGTTCTTGTAATTTCTGAAACAGGTACGTGCGCAGAAGGTTTGGATGTAAGCTCTAAGAGATGGTTTGTAAGGATGTATAACCTAACATATGATTGCAAAAGTCTTCTTCTTACCGTTTTCCATTTTGTTCTCGCTTTTTTGAAGCAGGCACGAAGTTATTAAATGATTTAGACATCTAAATCATATCAACAGTTTAACCTTTAAAATCTCGGCAAATTCCCAACGGTAAAAGCTACTTCATGCAGGCAGAAACTTTAAAAATAAAAATGTGGGTTTGCAGAGGTAATTGTGTTACGAGGACATACGAGGATTACTAGATTAATAACCTCTGGTAGAACGTTCGGTTGGGGAATGCTCATGGCTGCCTAATAAGGAAACAATGTATTCTACTGAACCAGTCGTAAAATGAGTTATATCAACATCTTTGGTATTTGAAAGCGTGTATGAAAAAGGTTTAATCGTATCGGCTACATTGTGCACAATCAGCTAAGGCTTACAAGTTCATTCGGTTTAACAGCCTTAGCTAATATAAATATTTTCGTGTTCATCAGGAATTGCAATGGTTTATCACAAGCTTATAAAACAATTGTCTTGGAATGGTCTAAGAACGTACGATTTAGGATCCATTGAAAAAGAGAAATCTGGGGTTAGTCTTACCTCGCAGTCGCTTCTGGAACCGCGTCGTTTTCGTTACTTAAGTAGCAAATATACAGGTAAAAAACGTCGAAGCTTTTTTTATCAGAAAATAATTTTCACTTTGTTAGCATAATGTTGATAACCAATTATTGCTTGCCTGACATTTTTTTCCTTAAACGCGTCCTATTAAAGACATGCTGAAAACACTCGCATTATGAACGTTTGGCACAATAGCACACAAATCAAGTCTCTTTCTTTCTTTCTTTCTTTCTTTCTTTCTTTCTTTCTGTCTACTGTTTATGATATATAACAATTTTGCTTTCTGCTTGTACCTGACAGGTGAGAGGATCTCAAAAGATGGCTCAATATCGGTTGAATATGCCGATTTTACTGATGATGGCTCTGTGCCTGGCAATGTGCAATGTAAGTTAACTTCATTACCTATTGCCTGTTTTCATTTAAGTTGGCTCAGAACTTCTAGGAGAAAAGGTGCTCTTTAACTTTGAGCGACTGGAGCACCGCCATTAACAATCCAACAGAAAATCGAACGTTAGTGGTACACTGGTGAAAAATGACGGTTTCAAATGAGGTATGTTTCACCAAGATCTGCAACACCATAGCAACGTTTAACGCCATACCCCATTTTACAAGAGTTATCATAAAGGAATAGCTTGCAGATACGAAGCCAGGACCTTAGCTCTGAGATAGTTGTCTTAACGATGGAGAAATTTAAAAAAAATATATATGAAAGCACTTTCAAGAATTTTGTGGATGACTTATAACTATATGTTTTAAAATTTTGATGCAAACCATTTGCAAAAGACTAGACTAAATGGTATTTTAGTCCTAAATGAATATTCAAACATGCAATTGCTTCGTCTCGGCGACATCTTGGCCCCATTGTCAAGGGAAACTAAATTAAATATGCGATTACAAGAGCAACTAAGAGTCCAGAGTCATTAATTTGCATAAGTTAAACAAAGACCTTAGCGCGAATCGAGTCTGATTGTACATTTAAACACGGCCGTAATTGTTTAATGAGAAACATCTCATTAACGAGATAATCAAACTTGTTCTAGCATTTTTTCAACTTATTAAAACAACTGTGAAGGTCATCTGGAATCCTTCGTCCTCTATATGGTATCCATAGTGCTTGGGCGCCGACGAGGTCTTGCTTCTATGTCCATCGACGCGTACGAACAGATGCCCACGGGTGTATCCGACATAACCAGTATCGCACTGGTCACACTTGAAGTTTTACACAACGCATTGTTGATCAATGAGCTGAGGCTTTGGTTCGCTTGTCGGGAACTCCTGGGCAAATCGCCATTAACTGG
>JAHPZR010035155.1:0-15685 GCA_019787425.1 Platygyra sinensis
ATTTTCTGTGGCTTGTTCTTGCTATCAGCATTTTTAATATTACATATGTTGCCCTCTTCTTAGAGGAGACTATTCTCACCAATGAAGCTGCTCCAATATGTAGCTGCAATTATTTTGTAGCGGTTTATAGATTGTTCAGTTTTGATCCTGGAAATGGTAGGAGATGGCGCTTGCTGACTTTCGCCATTGCTCTTTTCATAGTAGGGATAGTCACTACTGGTACAAACAATCTGCTTATTTTGTATTCTCAAACATCACTTTGTTTCACTCTGGTATGGACTGGTTACTTATACGGAGCTCTTACTTTGCGTTTTATTCCAAGCCTGATCGGTGTCAAGTTGCTTCAGACTATTACAAAAATCTCTAACAACTGGCTCATTGAAGCTGGGTTATTGTCATTTCTTGCTGGCCTTGTTCTGGCAGCATTTAGCAACACTACTCGAATGTTTTTTAATGGTAAGTGCTATATGATTTTCAGGGGCAAAGTTACTGACCAAAGTTAAATGTTTATTGCAAGTGATCTTACTATCCCATGCAGATTGTTATGACTTACCACTATGGAAAATTTTAGTTACTGTGCGTGATTTCAAAAAAATATCCCATACTATCCCCATGGAAGAGATTGGAATTTCTGTGGGGGGGAAGTGGTTCTGTAAGACCAATAAATTAAGGAAATGTATAAAGCTTAACTGGAATTTAGAGGGAGTAAGGGGGATCTTTGAAAAAAATCCCTTCCATCCGGGGGGGGGGGGGGGGGGGGTACGGATATTTCTGGCACAACACATTTGAAGTAGTTCAGATAAAGTTAGGTATCTTTGTGTGGTTCAAAGTATATTCATATCTGTGCTACAGAAAGTCTTTGTGAATTTTGATGGCAGGGTGAGCTCAAAGGACAAAAATTTTAAATCAAAATGAAAAGATCAGCTAAAAATTTCAGAGGGTCAGGGCTGGACAAGGAAGTGGCTCAAAGCAAAAAGCTCTCTGTGGAGGAAGTATGGATATGTTTTAGAGCAACATTTTACCTGTGCTGGGACTGTAACTGAAGAGTTGCGTGGAAAAAAGCCCTAAGTGACTCATTTTCTCATGTCAAATTCTCCTTTTTTCATTGTAGGAAGTAAAAAGCAGTTTGCCAGGAGAATCTTGCTGTCTATCAGATGTCACTTAGGGTCTTATTCCATGTGCCCCTTCAATTAATGCCTAATTGTTATTAATCAGAGGACAGGTGAAATGAATAATGATAATAATTTATTTACTTATATAGTGCCCTTTAACATTATGGAATGATCAAAGGCGCTTTACAACTCAAGAAAACTAATGTTTACAATAGATAATTACAATAAAGATGCTATTTACAATAGATAATTTCAATAAAAATACTAGAATGAACAAGGCCAATAATAGTATTACCGGTAATGAAAAAATAGACACACTTTATATTCCAAAATCTAGTTTTGTGTAAAAGAGCTCATGAGTGAGAATTAGTTTGTTTAGATTCAAAGATTGTTTTAAAAAGTTGGTGTTTTCACAAGGAACATCTACTGATATTTTCTTTGTACATTTCACAGTGCCAGCATTTCAGTTTTTAGGTGCTATGCCATTAGCAGTAATAAAAGGCAGTATGTCCAGGCAGGTGGAACCCCAGGAACAAGGTAAGTTTATAAGGGAAGTATAATAATGTGAGTGGCTCATAATTTTACCATAATGATTTCAAATGTAGTGCTGAGGTTGGAGGAGGGGCTAATGAAGGCAGGAGCCCTTTTGCTCCAGAAGATGGCAGGCCTTAAAACCAGCCAAGTCTCTCCCATAGATCTGGCATTACATGCTGTGGCAGTAAGGTTTTTTAATTCTCCCTTTGGAGCAAGTGACAGTGGCAGATCCAGACTTTGAGCTAAGGAGGGGGCCCAGGGGGGGTGGGGGGGGGGGGAGACTCGCATATGAAAGGGGCGGGGATGCTCACCGGAAATTTTGAATTAAGCCCCTAAAGGAGACCTATCTGGGTGTGGCTAAAGCTTTTTTGACCCCTAAAAGAGACCATGTTAACACTGACAAATACATATTTTTATGTCTCTTTGCGTTCAACCCTAAACGAGACCTTCCCAGCTACATATATAATGGGGTTTTGTCCAGAATACCCTAAGAGAGACGACAAGCAAACCTTGCCCTTTCATACACAAGTCCCCCCCCCCTTTCATATGCAAGTACCCCCCCCAGTGGGAGTGTGGGAGGGGCCAATGATTAAGCAGGTTCCTTTTTGCTCCAGAAGATGGAGGGCGTAAAACCGTCCAGGTCACTCCCCCAGATCTAACATTAACTGCTAGTGTCTGTCATTGACAGGGTTTTTCCCTTTTTGCTCCCGAAGATGGAGTCACTGGCAGGTTTTAAAACTTCCCTTTCTAGCAAGAGAAATATTTGCTTAGTATGACTACATACCTTTTCTCTTAGGAACCTTGTTTGCAGTTGTTTCATGTTTGGAGAGCTCAGCATGTTTTCTTGGAGTCTTGATTTTCAGACATCTCTACCAACCCACAAGTGATGTGTTTCCTGGCTTTTCTTTTGTGATAGGAGCCTTTTTACTGATTATTCCAGCTGTACTTGTTGGGTATGTGAAACTGGCACCATGTCTTGTTGTGTTTCCTCCATTTAAAGCCCCCTTTTATGATCTTGATTCCCCTTGAACAACTGTGCCAATTACAATATTATATTGAAATTTCAAATACAGAACCACCACTTCATCTCAGAAACCAGTCATAAATTTGTGTTTTTTTACATAATTATAAACTGGGTAATACTGCGATTGAACAACATCCTATATTTAAATGATGAAATCTAATTTGACAATATTTAAATTGTATTTTTGATGAAAGCATAAAATTCAAAATAATCACCCTTGAATTGAAACAACAAGTATCTCATGGGGAGCCTTGATTGACATATTGTTCAACGACTAGCCAACTATCGGTCAACTACTTGTAGTAAATCAGTCAACTGTCGGTCCTGTATCAGTCAATAGTCAAGCGAGGGTTGACCATTAGCCCACTGATATAGACTATCCATCGTCTAACAGTGAGCTTCTACCGACACATTTACTGATATGAGAGCAACATGTCAATATTACTTGATTGACCCTTGAGTGACAAGTGAATTTTTTTGACAAGTGATCGATACATATCAGTCATTAGTATATACACACTCAGTGATCTTGGTGTTTTAAGCAATCTGATTGGTTCGCTATCTCTGGCTAATGAGCATTATTCACCCCCTACCGAGTGAATAATGCATAAGCCAAACAAAAATAAAGCATACTTTTGAATAAAGCATACTTTTGATTCACACTGATTTGAACGGTGTTTAAGGACCATTATTCTAGACTGTCACGAGTTTTTTTCGAAGATTAACTATAGATTTTCCATGTTCAAAGATTCTGTAAATAGTTTCGTGAATTCGCGCATGTTTTGTACAGCTTGCACATTTTCCACGCATGAATTGAGAGGTCAATTAAATAGATTTTTAATGGTTTCCTTCTGAAATGTTGTTGAGATTACTTCCTGTGTATATACTAAAACAATTATTCTTCTCAATCTCGGTGAATAGTGGCAGAATATTTACCTCGCCGCTTCGCGGCTCGGTAAATATTCTGCCACTATTCACCGAGATTTCAAAGAATAATTGTTAATTATTTGATTGAGTAATGACCAACATATTGACCAATATATCAACCAAGGCACCCTATACGAAAATATGATACTCCATCGATATGACGGTCCAATGAAACAGTGTTGGCCGACCAGTATATTGGTCGATATATTGTCCAATAAATCAATCATTGTATCAACTGATATACTCAGCAAAGTGCCAGTGAAGTATTGATGAGGTCTCGGTGTACCACCAACTATATCGGCCCATGTATATGTTGGTCACTATATTGACCAAGTGTCGATCGTGACACTGGTTGCTAGTCAGTTGAGTGTCCATTGAGTAACAACCGATACATTGGTCTATATGTCAATCGATGTTCCCTATATAAGATACATGATCCCAATAGTCTTAGTGGACAGGGATATGAATGTACTTGTATAAAATTGAATGTTTAATTTTAAATCCAGGGGAAGAACTACTTGTCTTACATAATGAGGGGTATCCATTCATTGGTTGATTGATTAACAATAGTTAGTAAAATAGCCCAGCTATAATTAGGCAGCACATTAATCATTCTAAACTTTTGATCTTTCAGGATTATTCATAAAAACGAAGACCCCACCAGAAATCTGTTTTACCAAGATGAGTCTTCAGAGACTGACTTTCGTCGACAGTGCTCAATAAGCACCAGATCAGCATCCACCCAAAGAATTTCTGGTGTCCCTGTGGTTACTAATGGAGACTTGAGTAGTTATCAAGAGTACAGTATTGTGACAAATGAAGATCAAGGAATTTCTTTTTAATGATATAGGCTAAGGTTCCAATGTGAACCTCTCATAGAATTTCTTTGGCATGTACCATGGAGCTTAACTCTGGAGTAAGTACATAGTCTTAATAAAGTTGTTAAAAAACTGTTTTGGAATGAACAGAGTGTAACTGGTCACTCTTTTCCATAACAGAAAATTTTTCCAAAATTTGTTGGTATATGTTTCAGAAATATTGCCTCAAATAGTGTTCTTTTTAGAATGCAGATTCCATGTGTTGGGTTTCATAATACTAATAGCAATAATACACTTATTGAATGCGGGATTGAACCAAGTATTGTTTAATAAGTACTTCATTTTTGGCAGGGTTTGAAATTTTTACATACTTCATATTTGACAGAATTGTGTGTGCTTTATTGACGTTTCACTAATGAGGACACTTTGTGATGCTTATCATAAAGTCTGGTTTTCACTAGCGCATAAGCATAAGCATAAGCCGAAATACGCAGAAGCAGTAAGATCTTGATAATTGGCACCTTTTATTAGGGAAATTTCGAAAAAAAGGTGCTAATTATCAAGATCTTACTGCTTCTGCGTATGTCGGCTTATGCTTATGCTTATGCGCTACTGAAAACCAGCCTTAAGGAATTTGAATCTTATTAGCGTTCAATCCTGAACATATCTCCGTGATTTTTATGCTAATTACGCACGCTTTAATGGCTTACTTTACAATGTTTCTTACAGATTTTAAAACTTATGAAAAGCGCTACAGACGTTTCCGCTCAAAAGAAGTTCTCAAAAGACATTCTTAATTCCGAAATTTGTTATAGATATGATTAATTAATAATTGTACCCGGTATCGTACAATTCAGGAAGGAATCGTGCTCATAATTTCAAATCAGCCTCATGCTTCACGCTCATGAGATTCTGAAATTACTCGCAGTCCTGATTGCTTCCTGAATTGTATCCACTAGGTCCAGTTACTATTAATGATAATAATAATGATAATGATAATGATAATGATAATGATAATGATAATAACAGTAATGATGGCATCGACAATGACAGTGATAACAATAAATAAATTATTGGAATTAATAAGTTAGAATTATTTATAAGAATTTGAGTTCTTAAATAATGCATCCTCAGTTAAAGTAATACCTGGTATGTGGATTAAGTGTATTTGGAGCCACGTGTTCATGTGGTACATAGGGCCGCTTTTATTTGGCTGCATGTAGAATAAAATGATATTGTACTCTTTCAGCCAGGAATGTAAGGAGGATCGACCTGAGCCAATTTTTGGGCAGTTGTTATAACTGTGACTGGTACATGCACAAAATTGACATGGATCCTCAATTCTATAAGTTATTACTCAAATCAAATCATATTTATTATGTTAAGTTTCAAATATCAATAATATAATTTGTGACCACAAGTTACAGTTGATAATTTTATTTCATAAGATATACTGTACATGTAGTTGAGACTTTTAAGAGAACAAATGAACAATAAATGTCTGAATGAAAATGGACACTTTGCTTATCTTATTTGAAAAACCTCTATCATGGTGGGTACGAATCGACCAGAGGTGCCATATAACAAACTACTTACTAACCTAGCTTGCTCGAGCCGTACTGGGGAAGATTGGCCCTCGGTCGTTTTTGTACGACCTCGGGCCAATATTCCCCAGTACTGCCCTCGCGCTCGGTTAGTAAGAGTTACTATCTGCGGATTACAGAATCACAACGTCGTTTCCAGTTTCCGTCATGGCTTTTCTGCTCCGCGGTTACAGCACACTTCATTTTCTTCTATCATGTCTTATGGGCTTCTTGATGCTTGGCTGAATGTGTTCTCTTCTGAGGTTCTGTTTGTGGTCGTTCGGCTGGCTGAGGCCGAAGCTTTGGAAAATACGAAAACGTGAAGGATTTCGAGACAGAATTTGCTAGAACAGCAGAGTGGTAACTTTCCCACAGCATTCGGTTATGTTCTCGCCTTTTCTTCGCTTCTTCAACTCTTCTTTGTCTATCTATATCTTCCTTCTCTTTCCGCTCTGCTTCAGTTCGTCTTATCTGCTCTAGGCGTTGCATCTTTGCCTCCTGCTTTTGATGAAGTTTCTCGGCAGTTTTCCTACTTTTGGCGATTTGTCGCTCTTCTTCCAGCTGGATATCATACTCTTTTTCCTTTTCTTCAGTAAAGGTCAGGGCGCGCTTCACATCCGCAGCTTGCTCGTTCAAATTCAAGTATGTGAGCTCTGTTATCAGATGTTTCACTTGAATTTTCTCGATATCAAAACATTCTTGTTTTTTACGCTGCTTTAGAAGATTGCTATCTCTCGGACTGCCTTGAGTGCGTTTTCCTCTTCTAACATTCTTTACCTTTGAGGAATTTTTAAGGAATGTATCGCTTTGCAGTGAAATTGCCGAAGCGATGTTTATTTTCGCTCTTTCACTTTGCTTTCCACTCGTGATTTTGCGTCCTGAGCTTGCATCAGACCTGTATCTTTTTGCGCGCGTTTGTCGTAATATCTTTCTCGCTTCTTTCACAATTTCCCGTAAATTGTTTCTTAAAGCTCGCTTCTTTTCTTTGATCTCCAGCTCGGTCTCTCGCTGCTGACCTGAATTTTCACCGGGATTAATTCTTGAGCCATTATTAATCGCCATAGAGCTGTCACTGAATACGAATCGACCCAGACTGGATTCCGAAGCTCGGTTCGCTTCAGAGCAAATATGGTCGTTAAAGCTCGAGTGCGAAATTTCATTGGATTGAAGTGTAAAATCGCGATATAGTAAGGTGGATAAATCATCTACTGTAGACTTGCTGTTGCCCAAAATTGCGGTTTCTAAATTACTAAAACATCCTTCATTGCTTTGAGAAATCTCTGCTGACTCGGCAAGTTTTCCAGTAGGTCGCTTCACACGGCAAAACTCACTGTCAGTGTAATTCATAACACTAGTGCTTGAAGTCCAGGTTTCAGTCTCAGTTTCGGATTCACCTGATGTTGATGGCGATACATTCGTGAAACAAATGTTGTTACCCAATTTCCTCGCCTCTCGCGCCGTTGCTGGAAATGTTGGAGACGTGAGCGAACCATTGAAGTTGAAGTTAACGCGGTTATTTTCCATTTGTGAACCAGGACAGTCATAAGACTCCGTAACTGCTGAAAGTTTCCTGCTTAGGCCTAGAGTAGAACAGGTTGACGGCCTGGACATGTTTCTTTGCATTTACCTTAGTACAGAGTTCTGTTAGTCTCCAACTGGCGTCGTTTTCATACTTAGAACTTTTTATAATCTTTTCAGTATTCGTTGTAGCCACAGGTACTATAGGCAACAGCAAAACAACACGGAAAACATAAGATATAGATGCGTTTATCAGCGCTATTAGAAAAAACATGGGGACTGTAACGTTAAACATCTGTTATGGCTTCCCATTGCTTTGTTTGCAAATTCAAGACGTACTCAGAAGACATAGCACCAAAGCTGTTCATATTTGATGAGCAAAAAAAGAAACAAAAAATAAGGAGGAACAGACTTGGTGTCTCAACTTGATTTCTTTCTTAGATGCGGCTAAATGTTGACCACTGCTGAGAAATGGTGATAATTAAGATCTGCCCGGGCAGTTAAGGTGCATCATTTGCTCGCGATTAATTGATCTAATGAGGGTTTGAAAACAATATTTCGGCTCGACAGTGTATTATTATTTAGAACCATGTTTCGTCTGTAGTTACTGGAGATACGAAAACTCCATTTTAAAATTGTTGACTCTCTGTATTGATGTAAGAGTACACTGCTGTGTTTGTTATCTTGTTCAGCTCTATGCTGTTTGTCCACTGCATGATTTAGTATTTCACTCTCAGATAAACTCGAACCAAACAACATTGCAACATGACTGCGTGCGTAATTTATTAATGATGTTGAAAACAAAATGCGAAGAGAATGTACATTGTTTTATCTCAAACCCTCAAAAAAGATAAAGGATAATGGGAAAGTTATAATTGGGTCGGTGCTAATCGTTACTCTGCCACACAAGGAGCGATCTGGAGAGTAAAAGATCTTTAATTTGCACCTGGATGTCTCGGGTGATCTACTGCGCGGAAAATAAAATAGAAAAATTAAGAGCCGGATGAGAGACAAATTGAATGAAATATCGGCCCGCGACTTCAGACTCTCCCCTAGCCCCAGACTTCTCTCAACCGGCGCTTGTTACTATAGAAGCGTCAGCTTAGGAAGAAACTTAGCGAAGGAAGGTTTCGTCCTGTAAATCGCTTCCAATATGAATCAGATGGAACATAACGTCAAGATTAAAGACTATAAACGTTATGAAGCTCCAGGGCCCTTTGTACGAACCGCCTATAGGCTGAACTATCCGCAAAACTACCCAAACTCACAAGAAACACGGAGGATGGAAGAACGCTTCCAGACGATCCAATGGCCTCGAAACAAAACCCTCGTTGGATTGACAGACCAAGGAGATAGAATGAGGTTTACAAGAGACCAGCAGATAAGCGTTTTGACAAACCAAAGCGAAATCTTAACCGACGTACAACATCACAGAAAAGTGCTTCTCGATACCGTCAAGCAGAACATTCACGTTGCTAGGGACGAATTTGCTCGAGATGTTTACACTGGAAGACCTGGGGTCCGCGACATGTTACGAGGCACTCAGCCGCTGTATAAAGTCATTAACAATGGAACATTGTATGGCTGAGTATTCTTTTAGGTCAAGGATTAGATATTGTGGTATTTCAAAGTTTGATTTTGGATTCAGATAGTTAGACAAGTCTTTGTTTTAAAAAAAATTAATTAGTGTAATGTTTACTTTGATGTAGTTACATCCTTTATTAAAATTGTTAAAACCAGGGAGAACATGCATCGAGTGTCTGAAAAAGTGAGGCTCTCTTAAGATATAAAGAATTCTCTTCATGATATAAATTTAAAAGTTTTCAGAATTGTCTAATTTTATGTATAAATTGCTTTAATATTTTATCATTTTGGGTAAATAAAATGTTTTAAAAGGATACAATTTTAATTTATCATTATCTAGCTCCTAACAAATATTAGGAGCTAGTGACAACAACAGAAGTTATTTCTGATTGTACATACTCACTGAAACAAAATTATCGATAAAGATTCAACATAAGCTATAATAGTTTTCAATTTATACATACCAAGATCTTCATAATGAGATTGTAATGAGCACTTAATGCTAATGATCACACTATGTAGAACGAAATTCAATGTGCTACTTATAGCCTGTCGCTAGCCCAGGAGAGGTACTGGGCGGGGGTACATAAAAGGTAGATTTCATAACCTAGGCTTAAAAGAAGAGGGTAGGGGAAAGCAAGCATTTTGCTACTGAAAAGCTAAGGTCCTTTCACTATCTCAAAGAATCACCAAGCACCTGAGTTGCTAAGCACTTTAAGGGGGTTACGCAAAGCAAGGGTAAAGAAAAGGGTTGCTGTGTGGTTTCTCTAGGTTTGTGTATAAGGTAGCATTTGCTATGGAAGGTCTTAGGTTACCTTTTCTGGCAAATATGCTGTATGAAAGGGAAAGAGTTTGGACCTAGGGAACAAGGCATTAGTGTCAACCAACATTACGAGTAGGTACACCCACCCCTGCCTGGATCAGTGAAGCCTTGAGAGAAATGACAGGTCGCTGCCATGATTTAAAACATCCAGTCCCAAGCCGACGCAAGATGTTTAATAATTCTTTTTTTTCATTGTCACTCATATTACTTACAAATACAATACATTCAATACTTCTTATACAATACAATTACTAATACTGTAAAATTTTGGAAAATAAGCCATTCCATGTAGCCCCTCTGAAAAATATAAGCCCTGGGGCTTACACTGTTTTTTGGAATTTTACAGTATATCACTTACAATACTAAGACTTGAACTACTTACATTACTTACAAAACAATACGATTACTTAGGCTACATACAAATGTCACTAATTCTTAAACTACTTACAATATAATTTAACTACCGGTAACTTGTGCTACTTACTCAGGACTTTCAATAAAAGCCGGCAACTGGCGGTCTACCGCCGCCTGTAGGACCTCCTACCGCCATCTGTTTGGATTTCATTAATGAAAATAAAAATGATCTTATTATAAAAAGCAAACAAAACAACGACGACAACCACTGAAATTTTTAAATACCACAAAACAGCATGCTTTTTGATGCCCAGAATGCTGGAAATCGCAATTCCGAGCTTCTAGATTTCAAATTTATCTGGGGGAGCATGCCCCCAGACTCCCTAGGGGAAAGGGGCCTTGCGGCCCCTTTAATGGTCAGAGCCACCTATTACACCTTCAGTGCCCGCTTATAACTAATGTTATTGAAGCCCCTGTTACTACATGGGTTATGTAAATAATGGTATAGGCTTATCTGGTTCTTTTAATGACTTGGACCATAATTTCATTAACCACCACAAAATTCTAGATCACTAATAGCATATCATTGTCTTCTTATAGGAGTAGACAACAGTTCATATCTTTTAAATCAAGATATTGAATTGCATAAAGCCAAACTAATAGATTTCTTATTAAATTTTTAGGATAAGAAATCTGATTTTATATTCACATGAATAGCTATTTGCTAGATGTCAAAAAGGCTCAAAACGCAACCCTTAAAATACCACTAAACTTCATGCGATCAAAAGGAACCAGAAATTCAGGTACATGCATGAGAGCCTGTAACCTTCAAGTGCAGTCTTTATATTTATAAACTTCATAGTCAGACACACAAAGGTAGAGTCTGGTACATTTCACAGGAATGCTTTTGAAATTTTCAGACCAGGTACAAAAAGCATTTCTGCTCCTTTCCCCTCCGACGTACTCAGTTCTTCCAGTTTTAAGCTTGAATTTATGCTGGATAATGTGACTGTAAAAAGGCAAAGGCTTACTTGTCTCAAGCTTCTCCAATTACATAATCGATTAACATAAAACCACCAAGTCAAAACTTTGCAATATCCATGACTTTTTTGAACTTGCTTGAAGAAAGAAAAGGACACATCATTTGAAAAATATGTTCATGTGGTATAACTGAAGCTCTTTGGCAAAATTGCAGTGCATCACAAATGTTGCAAAAGTTTTGATTTGGGAGTGTTATGTTAGGGCCTGTTTACAAAGAGAGGGGGTAACCCTAGCAATTAGCAAGTGGGTTACCCCTGGCTAGCACTCACACATTTCCTCTTTTTTCCTTTGTCGTGTTTACAAGGCAAGACAGCTAGGGTTACCTGGGAAGGCAGTTTACCCTATCTGTGAGCTAGGGTTACCCTGGAAGGCTGGTTTATTTTTTCTCTTGTGAACACTCCTGGTAGGTTAACCTGCCTACCTGGGTTAACTTACTAACAATATTATTACTGTTTTCAGACCCTTTGAGAGTAATGGGTTGCAGGGTTACATACCATACCTGTGAAATTTTGCTTGTGAACCTGGGCTGTATTTTGCCCTCCAGCTGGAGTTAACCCGTTTGTTACGGTAACCCTCTCTCCTTGTAAACAGAACATTAACTAATCAATGATGATGTAGTCCATCCCTAATGTGATGCAATCGATGGGGCTTGGAACAAGCGAGCCTTCGCTGAAGCAGCGGTAACTTGAGCAACTTTTCAAAATGGCGGGTGGCTGCAGTCGCGAATACAAATGAGATGCATCAGGATGCATCATACATTGACCCATCTGGAACAGGGCCTTGGAATCAGGTAGGGATGATGCCTCAGAATATTTATCAAGTCCTTAAAGCCCTTATCAAAACCTCGAACGAAGTTGCAAGTACACGCAATTGTACTCAACTGTGTCTTCTTGCAACTTTTTCCCCCGCTGCAATACTTATGTATGTACCAGTCAAATCGAAGCTTAAACATCCCCCCCGGGCAACCCCCGGGCATTTGAATTTTTGGAAAGTTATTGTTCAAATTCCCCCCTCACTGGGTCAAAAAGCTGTTCAAATGCCCCCACCCCCGGGAAAATTACCAGATTACTGTTTTAACTTTTCAGTAGCTTCGATTATGCTTCTGATCAGGCTGTGCATGTTACTGAACATGGTTTATTAGGCAACACATTTTTATATATTATCGTTCTTAAACACCTTAAACACAGCTTGTGTAGGCCTTTGGTTTTCAACCACTCCACCACGAATACGCAATCTTTTCCCTTGAATTCATCAAACTTTGGTCTCCGCCGTCTCCGCCACGATTTATCAACCCACGTGGAATCAGCGCGACTCGTAACATGAAATCGAGGCTAGCGATCAAATTCCCCACCCACTATGAGTGGTGATCAAATGCCCTCCCTCCCGGGCAGGAAGAGGCGTCAAATGCCCGGGGTATGCCCCGGGGGGGATGTTTAAGTTGACTGGTACATTTATATATCATGAAAGGCCAGGGGGGGATGAAAGGCCTTCCCATAATCCTTTGTTTCGAACTATATTATCGAAGTGGGTTGCTCACGTGACCATTCATTTCGATCGCGTTTCAGAGTGCTCCGTGCGCCCATTCGACGAATCCAGTGTGATATATCTTCACTGTATCGACCTCTCAACTGAGAAATTTACTCCAGTGATTAGTTTTGCTTGTATGGAAATCTGTTGTGTGCTTGGGCACTTCAGTTCTCCAAGCGATTTGGCCGTAAGACGTCTTTGTTGTTTCCTCTGGAGCAAAGAATCAAAAGTGAAACTGTCGGAATGATGTAAATAAAACAGGCAGGCCAAACACGACTCCCACGGTTCGTGCCATTTGTACCTTTGCCGTTTATTTTTCGGTCTTTCGACCTTTTTGTCGCTTCACCGTGCTCTTGTTTATGAAGGGCATTTCGTGTTGTGTTATAAGGAGAAAACTAGAGCCGTTAGATAGATCGTGCCAAGGCAAATTTTAAGAGGTCATAGGTCTGCATGATTTCCGCTGTTATCTGCGTGTTCCTTCGTTGAGTTTGACACCTCTATAATTTACCATGCGTTAGTGTATTGTTTTGGCTCATTTCTATTGCAAGATTTGTTTTTAAGTCCCCAAGTATTTTCTTTTGAGGGACAAAATATGAAATTTACTGTGAATGTGTTGCTTACTCGCATTCTGTAGTGTGACGCCGGGCCCGGCTATGATTAGAGCTGTTTGCGAGTGCAGTAGGTTGATTCTTATCACAGTTATTATATTTGTCCTCCTACGTTTTCTTTCGGAGACGCCGTAGCTTTATTTCGAGAAAGCTATAGGCTTGTCTAGGGAAATTCTAATGTTTCTTGCAGCTATCTGATCGAGCTTATGTTCCTGAAGCTCGATGTATAGGTTTATTATCCTTTGATCTTTCTAGTACCACAAGATTCAAATTTAACTCATTACGCGTAAGTCTGTTGACTGTGTTGCGTGTTGTATCTGCCATTATTCGGCTTAGTTCTTTCTGGTTTATGAGGTGTTGAGCCACTCTCTATACGTGCTCTCTTGGAGCTGTCCATGATCTGCAACGAAAAAAAACAAAGGGCATATAAAGGAATTGTAGCAAGAACTCGAACCAACATGAATAGTTTGCAGTTCGACAGCCGAGTTGGACAGTTCCTCATATAAGCTTGATCATAACAAACGATACGTCGACTGTTTTAGAAGAAACCTGGTCCGAAAGATCTCGGAAAACCTTCCTTTCGATAAAAGGGACAATCCAAATACTAGTAGGGCAAAAAGCTGAAGTGATTAAACGAAAACTGTTCACGAACACATGGTGCTGTTTTAAAACAAGGCTTCGAAATGAACCTTTCGCGCAGTATTTTTTAGCTATTTTAACCCGGTAATTTTTGCCAATAAACCTGAGTACATTAGAATACATTTAAATTGATTATGTTCAGTAAAGGTTAAGCAAGAGATTTCATGCTTCAACGGGTAAATGTATTCAAGAATATCAGAATAATAAGCATTTAAACTTACCTTGCCGAAAGGTCAGAGAGAAAACAATGGCGACGTCACGGCGTACTGCTCACAAACAAAGCTGTCAAAACAGAACAAAACATAATAGTTACTTAAAGATTATTGGGTATAATTAAAGAAAAGCAATGAAAGACAAATGCAAAATAAAAAACTTACCGATATCTTAAAAGAAAAAAGCAAACGATCCATCCGAAAAACCGGTATTTAACGCGCGAAAACCGCCATTTGCGTGACGTGACTGTGTGAAAACATGTATTTTTCACTCTAAGAATCATGGGAAGACCTTTCATCCCCCCCTGATGAAAGGCTAAGGGACTGGCAAAATAAGGTCGAGGTTTCGTTACATCGGGGATCTTTTCCATATATTTTACTATAATTAGTAGGGCGAAGAATATCGTTCGTTATATCGTAGCCTGCGTAGTTTGGCGGTTTATAATTGTTACGCAATTTGAGGGCGCTAGGAATTAGGAAAGTGGAGAAGCCGCGAGGAGCCTGGGAGAGAGACACGTTTTCGCCGCGTTGTGCGCTCGCGTTATTACGATGTTCCATAATAGGGTTTCAACAGTTAGGGTCAAGTGATCAAATTTTGCCTAACACTATTTTGTATTATGGGCTATAACTTGGAGTTGACTTCTCTGCCTTGGTTAAAACACATCAAAGTCAACAATGTTACAATCTCAGGAAATATTCCTTTTAAGATGTTTCAGAGACTAATAGTTAAATTCAATTTACATTGTTATTAGATCAACAGCAACAGTATGGAAGCACCATACCAAATATTATACTATGCACACTTATAATCTCATGACTGTTTATATACTGACATGAATTAAATTTGAAGCTGTGGAATTTTATTACTATATTACATCAAGTGAAGCATTGTTGCAGCATACATCAAGCTATTATTAGTTTAGTATGATTTTGATTGGCTTCAAATTAACTTCCAATCAACAGCGATAGCGTTTACTTGTGACGTCATATCCAAAGGTTATTATACACAAGCCTTGGTTTTCAGTGAGAACTGATAGCAAAATTATTTCTTTAGGGTTGGAAAATATGAAAAACTAAAAGGTCTTGAAACCCTTGTGTTCAACATGGATTGTTTGAACATCTTTTTCATGGCCATATCCCTCGCCATCTTCTTTATCTTTGCCATTTCTCGTTCTCGTCGTTCTCTTTCTTTTCTTTCTTTCTCAAGCCTTTCCTTTTCCTCTCTTTCTCGTTCTTTTCTTTCCATCTCGGCCAAGCATTGCTTGCGTACTTTCTTGATCTCGCTCTCCACAAGACTTGCGACTCTTTTCTTAGCTCGGAGTTGATCTTCATTTAGTTGTTTACGAAACTTATTTTCTGACTCTTCTTTTCCCCTGAGAGC
>JAHPZR010035160.1:0-14558 GCA_019787425.1 Platygyra sinensis
GTATAAAATCAGAACTGTTAATGTTATTTTGGGAGGGGACCAAAGGAAGGCTTAATTTTGTTGGCTTCCATGCTGGCTATAGTCATTTATGCATACATCTCCTTTAACAAAGTCTACCTTGCAGTTTCCTTTGAAGCATGATGTTTTCCTCTTTGAAGTCACTGTTCAGTTCATCTTTTTGTTGTTTTTCCATCAATTGTATATTTTGTCGAGATATTTCCGAGTTATGATTTAAATAAATTAATTTAGCTATGATCTGTTTGCAACATTTGCAGTTTTATTACAATTCCTCTTTATTTTATCCTCCTTGTCATTTAATAGTTCTTAGTCTGTACTCAGTTACTGAATTGTTATTGTATTAAATTCAATGTTTTGTTTAAATTGTATCTGTGTACTGATACTGTAATATCGTTATATCAGGGAAGATTTTACACTCGGTGCGCTAAAAGCTCATTGTTATATCGGGAATATTGATATATTGAACATCATTATATCAAAGTTCTGTCCCATACATTTTACTGTAACTTTTGCCGGGACATTGCATATGTATCGTTATACCGGGGATATCGTTATATCGAGGATCATTGTATCGGGGTTCCACTGTATTTTGGCTCTGCGCTCTGCAATTGAGGAAGTTTTTGAGGGTACTCGATATTTGCGTTTAAATACCAAGCGAAACAATGTTTTTGTTTTGTAGTGGACGAATTCCCTTAGAGTCGGCATACTATGAAAATCCCGACTCATGGCCATGGTTGTTCAAAAGTTTGTTTTAATTCACACATTGTTGCTTCAAGTCATTCATTCATGAAAATATGCTCCAGAGCGGTTTCAAAAAAACGATGTTATGAGAGCCTGAATAATGCTTAATTAGTCTGAATAGCGCTTAAGTAGCCTGAAAAGCGCTCCAGAGTGGTTTCAAATAAAACAATAATTTATAAGTAGCCTGAATAGCGCTTAATTTCAAACGATGCTGCTGGATGAAACTTTTCTTGTCGATGCTTGGAAAAGACAATTGATACCACAATATTTGCAAAAGCTAGAATCATGATATTAACACTTTGTTTTGACTCACTCCATCGCTAATAAGATATTTCATCCTTTTGAACAAAACAGGCCCTTCAAATTTTGAGTTGATGAAGCCAAATTGGGCCACAAAATGCTGCATAATCAAGTCATTTCAAGATGAAAATCCAATATAAAATCTTGGTGAAAGCAACCCAGCATTAATATTTCAATTCCAATCCTGTGCATATGCTGTGTCCGTTTTGTCGCTAGTCGTGAGTAAAATTTCAACACTTCATGCTTGGTTTGCAAGATCTTTTCTCAAAGTACTGTTGCAAGTCCCATTAAGCAAAATTGTTTTGTTTGATCCTTGTGCTATACGGTGAAAAGGAAATATGTGTGCAACGAACGTCATAATTTCCTTCCAGCAAAGAAAGCTGATCGGGGCAGATTTTTATCATGTGCTAGGCAACTATTTCTGAACTATGAGCTGCGCGTCACACAATCAACAAAACAATGCTTTTTAAAAATTGCAATTTCCGTCAAAATTTACTATGTGGAGACTGCTCTTATTGCTTGAACTAAATGGAACTGGTCGCCATTTAATAAGATTTAACTTAAATTCTTTGGTGATTTACCATAGAAGGCATAAGAAGGTTTCGCTTCCTTGCTTAATTTACAGACTTTCATTATCTAGCTTTCTATCTGTTGTTCATTTTGTTGCGATTTGCATAATTTTTATCAATACCTGTATGTCATTATTTCCATCCGATACAGCAAAATTTTCGCCGAGTATGAATTCCACCATGGCTTTGACAACAGAGTTACATTCTCACAAGCCAATCGAGATTTTAACGGCAGAGAAAGATGTCTCCTAGTTCCAGACAAGCTAGAAGATGGTTTTTCTTTCTGCAGAATGCGGAATAATCAACAAGGTGAACCAAGAATCAATGATTAAAACTTGTGCCGCGCAATGCGGCAACATCATTAGGCGACTTATTTCAGTGGTTTCGTAAGTTACAAAGCAGTTCGGTGAATTTTCCACTGTGCTTGTTTTAAAACTTGCCGTGTTTTGATTTGAATTTTGCTTTGCGTGGATTTACAAATCACGCATTTGTTTTGAACTGAAGTTGTGCCTTGCTTGCCACACAAAGCATCACAAAAGGAGTATTGGTTATGAACAACAAAGGCTAACGCATTGGCAAAAACGTGTGGCCCTTTTGTGTTGGCAAACACGCATTGGCCATTTCAACGTGTTAGGGTTTTGTTGAGAACATGCGTTTTAGGTTTACTTAGTTCTGAGCAGTACTGTACACCCACAGAACTATAGGGTGCAAGCTGGAAATGCTAATATACAGAAGAATTCGGAAGCAGCTGTTCACAGACAGAATGAAGCAAACCTACACTACCAAAGGATATGTTTACCCAGATGACCTGACTTCCACAAGTGATGAGGCAGTTGCGGCCTCCCCATGTGGGGAATGCCCCCACCAAATGGAAACACTGAGCCATGAGGGTTGTTACCCCCTAAGAACTTTGTTTTAGATCTATCAATGACAGTGCATCTTGCACATGTACAAAAGTTTGTTTAGGAAAAAGGAAGAAATGACAAGTTGGGTTTTGTTATATTATTGACTAGATAATCAAATAGACCATAGTAGATGTCGATCACTGAGTCCATCAGCCCACCATCTTGGTCTCTTTGATCTGAGCAAAACTGGGGACAGTACAAAATGCCAGTGGGTAGGGTTGGTGGGGTCAAAAGTGTAGGGGTGAAGGGGTAGAAAAAATAGAGAGGCTGTAACAGCTTCACTCTGTCTCATATTCATGACATTAGCTACTCCAGCAACGGCAACACCTGATTGGAGTAAGGGGCAATAGAGTTCATCAGAGCATAGCAGAGCATTGACAACTTGAGTGACAAAGTGGCATTCATCACTTCACAGCTCAGGTCAAAATATCATTGATTTCAGAAAAATACCAGAATGTTTTGATTTTGATCGTCTGTCTGCTTCTTGTTTTGGAGGATTGGTGTTAAGCATAAGCAAACATAAGCTGAGAGATATTCCAACTTGTGGATCCAGTTTAACACCAAGATGTATTTTCAAAGATCTTCTATGTAAATTTTGTTAACTCCAGCCCTTTCAGGTTGAAATGTACTTGTCCTTTCTGCCGAAATCACCAACTGAAATTTTAAAATTAACACCACAAAGATGGCACGCATCTGAACTTGTGGCCGCCTTTTTTGGAATGCCCCATATTCATTCAACTCAACTTGGTAACTGCATTGAATCAATGTCACGAGGAATGTTCACCTGAAGACCTTGAATTAAAATGTCTTGAAATTAACAACTACACAGCAACACTTAATCGATAACATATTTCCCTGATTTGACATGTTTTTTCCCCAGGGGAGGAGATTGTTAATTGATTTGATCAGGAGAGGTGCCAAAGTTTGGTCACACCCCTTGAACATGAGACAGAGTGAAGCCGTTACAGTTTCCCTATTTTTTTTTCACCCACCGTGCCATCCACCACCCTACCCATGGGTATTTTGTACTCTCCCCAGTTTCGCTCCCATCAAGAAACCAATATGGCAGCCCGTCAAACTTAATGATTGACACGTACCTACAATCTTACAGAAGAATAGGGGACTGTGAACAGTCTACGAATGTAATTACACATGATCATAGAACCCATGTTCTAGAATTACAGGCCAAGTGGAACTTTTGTCTATGATGTGACGGGTTGTCCCAGATAAATTCTGAAAAGGTGAGTGAAGAGGACAGTTATTCTGTTTACGAGGAGGACTTGAATTGCTTTGCTATGGGGAAACAGCTATTGAGCATTTTCATTTCCAAAACAATGAAACAGAGGACATGTTGGTGTCACAAAGTAGTCCCGTGGGAGTTGAACTCCTTTCCAAGTTAACATTTTCGTTGGTTTTATGTTACACATTTTGCCCCCTGAAATTTAGGCTAGCGAAGTAAAAAGTACACTTTTCAAAAGCAGCATTGGTTTTGGTGAAAGAGAAGAGGATACACAGCACACACCCAAACTACAGCTTTCTAGTCATACACATTTTGTGAAGACTGCCTGCAAGATTTTTAAATGTCATTAACCCTAACTTTGAGCTTCAAATGAAGAACTGATCCACTGCAGTCAACACTAAGCTGTCTCAACACTTGAAAGTCTGCAATATTGCATAACACTTGAAAGATAGTGCATGGACAAAAATTGAGATGACATCATTTGGACCTGTAGAATTATTCTCAGGGTGGGGGGGGGTTGATTGATGTCAACTGATACACACAGGAAGACTCTATTTTCTTCCATTATCCAAACACAACAAGGTGAACAAGCAGTAATTTAGACCAGAAACTCCATTATTAAAAGTAACAAAAGATACAGCTTGTGTTGAATGTAAATTTGATGTATTGACTAGTATCATCAGGTCCAAAGGTAACAAGGTCCGATGCAGCATGCCTGAGTTTCAAGAGCAGGGCAAGATCATCATTTTTGGTACCTAAATCCAAAAGGCAGAGGAGCAATTTACAAAGTGTTAGTCAAATGTGGTTGTCAGTCAAATGCTAACACTGCATGGCTAATACCTTTGAGTCGATAGTCCTCAACATTCTCTGCCTTGACAAGCACTGTCTCCCATGAACCTTCTCCCTATAAGAAAATCAAGATGTAGTTGGTAGATAGCTCCATATGTATGAAGACCTAACATAATTTATATCACAGCAGGACTGAGGTTATCTTAACTGACCTTCAATCAATCAATCAAGTTTATTGTCATACGCGAGGCATGGTAGCCCAGTTGCCCGAGCCAGAGGCTCAAGTTTAAAACGTAAGACTATAAAACCATCTATGAGTAAAGCTATATGAAATGTGTTAAAAATACATCAAGAACAAAACAATAAATTTGCAAAAAAAAAATAAAGTAGAGTCTAATTGAAATATAAAAATTACTTAAGGAGGCTCGAAAGGGGTTTTAGCTGCATGTGCGCGTGCGATCTACACATGTCATTACCAAGATGCACGTGTCAGCGGAATGAATCAAATTCAGATAGAGAAGAGTAGAGAAAATAGATCTTGTAACACGTTAATGCAAATGCGAATGGTAAAGCTCTCCCAAATTGGTTTTGGTTACTTTTCTTGTACCCCGAAAAACCATCGTAAGGAAAAATATCTCCTTGTCACAAAGAATACGTCCGGATAAAAGCAGGTGGTTTCGCACACGTAGGAACTCGATTGAGCACACGTGAACAACTTTGTGCACGCGTAAAGTGGGATCTAGTCGACCTTGACTTTTTCATATTTTCCAACTTCATGTGCTAATATTTTCACTTCCAGTCAGTGAATTTTTTTCAAATTTTTGGTGACAACTAAGATCAATGGGATGCGTGTATATACCAATTCTTAAAAAATTCTGTAGGTGGAAAAAAAATTTAAAAAGCAATAGTCGAAAACTAGGTTTTTACTTCCTTCTGTCCTACAGAATTTTTCTAAAGTTAAATATTTTGACAATTCCTAATAACATGTAATATAGAAGTTTGAGAAGATTTCACCAACCCGTTCTCTTAATAACACGATAGCTTTCAATTTTAGGGGTGGAACTGAATGCGTTATATCGTTGCCATGGTAACAGGTTTTCTGGAAAAAATATGATGTAACGATTCTATGACGTTTCATTTATGTCTGTGGTAAATTTCACACTGATACGATAAACCAAACTGTAATTGGAAAAGAATTTGTAAGACTAGTCTGGGGAAAATGAAAACTATTTCGAGCCACCTTAAGATACTAAGATACTGGGGAAAGAATTACATGTACTGTTAACCCATTGTCTCCCGTGCCGGCCTTAACAGGCCATAAAAAGGCATGTGAGGACAATTGCCTTTCCTCCCTCCCTTGTTCTATTGTTGTTAAGGAGAAATAAACCAATAAAAATGGACTTTCTGAGCATATTTTTAGAGGACTTTAGGGGTCCTAGAAAGACGGTTTTTTGTCTTAAAATCATGCGCTCGAAAAGTGCAGGTAATCATGGCGCGTTGCAGGACAGATCTACAAACTTCCAGGGTCTTGTTTTCATTCCTAAAACGGAGAAATTGCTTCTTTGGCATTTAAAGTGAAAAGGAAAAACATAAATCGATGTTTTGGTGGTCTCAGAATGGAAGACCAAGGTGAATGGAGCCCTCAAACCTTTCTGGTGAATAATTTTTCCTTCCTTCAACCGCGGCGAAAACTAGATGATCGGTGCGCTTT
Organism: Platygyra sinensis; assembly: GCA_019787425.1. Classification (NCBI taxonomy): domain Eukaryota; kingdom Metazoa; phylum Cnidaria; class Anthozoa; order Scleractinia; family Merulinidae; genus Platygyra; species Platygyra sinensis. The sequence continues at coordinate 6,274 of JAHPZR010035160.1, forward strand.
CAAGTGAGTTTTGAATCCAGATTGCAGATTTAGAGCAGCTGCCTGGACTTAAGAAAACAAAAATGGTAATGTAGAGTATTAGTTCTAAGTGGAATTTAGCTTTTAGCACGATTGGCAAAGCCACGGCCGATAAAATAACTGCAAAACTTGTAGGGAAAAACTCACGCTTTCGCTTTAGTGTGAATAATTAATTCAAACATGCGGTCAAGCGGTAAATCACGTCCGTGAAATTTTGAACATTTTTGTGCTTTTAATAGATCAGTTTTTTTGCCTTATCTTGAATGAAAATTTATTGTTATTGAACTTCCTGTCACGTTTCTTTCATTTGGTTGCCATTATTTGAGAATTTTAGGTTTTAAAAGTGAACAGTATTTTGGCACGCCAAATTTCTGCATAACTTGTTTACCTTTATAGTTAGTTGCCTATTGCCTGATTTGATATGGTGGGGGCCTGGGTATGAGTCTGTGTATTATGGGATTAACAACACAAGACCCATATATTCAGAAAGAGCACACTGAGCTTTACAAAATCCTTAAGTTTCGTGTTAATTGGGCCAATATTAAAGAAGATACAGCCATTCAAAAACTTCAAAATTTGCAAAGAAATGTATGGATTTCTGGACAAGTGTTCGACAATCCATACATTTGCTAGTAAATTTTGAATTTTTTGAATGGCATGTATCTTGTTCAATATTGGCCCAATTAACACAAAACTTGAGGATTCTGTAAAGCTCGGTGTGCTCTTTCTGAATATATGGGTCTTGTGTTGTTAATCCCATAATAGACGGACTCATACCCAGGCCCTCGCGGTATGAAATCTGGCAATGGAATAAACTCCCTGCACATATTAAAACATCAAGTACCAGTAAGTTGGATTAGTGACTTCACTCGTAACCTGAAGGCTTTTGACTTTAGGGCCCAGCTGTCATTGTAACTCTTGTATATAGTTTTATTTCCATTTGTTTTTTAACCCATTGACCCCCGCATCAAACTGTTTGCGACCCACCCCTAATTTCCTGGCGTTTTTTGGAATACTTCAGAGCGAGCAAAAGCAAAAAAATCAACCATACGAGCAGTAAGCACAGGCACAAGATCAGGTTTCAAGACTTCGTTTATTTAAAGTTCAATAAATGAACGGCCAAAATATTAAAAAATATCAACAGGAAGAACTCAACTTGATGTGTTTAACTTGGAAGAAAACAAGAAATTATATTTCTTCCTTTGCTACGCGACAAAATCCGAGAAAATTGAATATGCAAGAATGAGTTAATTTTTGACAAAGGAGGACAAAACGAAACCGAATACAACAGAATTTTCATTCTTTTTCTGTAATGGATAACATTTAAGAAAACACCAGACCATAAAGGTGAAAAACACAAGTAAAAACCAATTTAAAAGAAGAAGTTCAGATAATTTTTTCGCTGCCCGACGAAATTATACAGTGCGGCCAAAGAAAGATGAAAGTTGTACACCAAAAACACAACAAAAACAAGCCAATTATTTTGAGATAAATCGTTTTTCAACTGTGTAAATTTATTGCCCACCTAGTTCTTTCCTCAAAAGTTCTGTAGAAGCTGAACAAGACTCGATAAAATATACTTCAGGGAAGCGAATACACAAGACAAACAAACCACGGCGGTCACCGTAAATTAAATATGCAGAAATTTGGCGTGCCAAAATACTGTTCACTTTTAAAACCTAAAATTCTCAAATAATGGCAACCAAATGAAAGAAACGTGACAGGAAGTTCAATAACAATAAATTTTCATTCAAGATAAGGCAAAAAAACTGATCTATTAAAAGCACAAAAATGTTCAAAATTTCACGGACGTGATTTACCGCTTGACCGCATGTTTGAATTAATTATTCACACTAAAGCGAAAGCGTGAGTTTTTCCCTACAAGTTTTGCAGTTATTTTATCGGCCGTGGCTTTGCCAATCGTGCTAAAAGCTAAATTCCACTTAGAACTAATACTCTACATTACCATTTTTGTTTTCTTAAGTCCAGGCAGCTGCTCTAAATCTGCAATCTGGATTCAAAACTCACTTGAAAGCGCACCGATCATCTAGTTTTCGCCGCGGTTGAAGGAAGGAAAAATTATTCACCAGAAAGGTTTGAGGGCTCCATTCACCTTGGTCTTCCATTCTGAGACCACCAAAACATCGATTTATGTTTTTCCTTTTCACTTTAAATGCCAAAGAAGCAATTTCTCCGTTTTAGGAATGAAAACAAGACCCTGGAAGTTTGTAGATCTGTCCTGCAACGCGCCATGATTACCTGCACTTTTCGAGCGCATGATTTTAAGACAAAAAACCGTCTTTCTAGGACCCCTAAAGTCCTCTAAAAATATGCTCAGAAAGTCCATTTTTATTGGTTTATTTCTCCTTAACAACAATAGAACAAGGGAGGGAGGAAAGGCAATTGTCCTCACATGCCTTTTTATGGCCTGTTAAGGCCGGCACGGGAGACAATGGGTTAACAGTACATGTAATTCTTTCCCCAGTATCTTAGTATCTTAAGGTGGCTCGAAATAGTTTTCATTTTCCCCAGACTAGTCTTACAAATTCTTTTCCAATTACAGTTTGGTTTATCGTATCAGTGTGAAATTTACCACAGACATAAATGAAACGTCATAGAATCGTTACATCATATTTTTTCCAGAAAACCTGTTACCATGGCAACGATATAACGCATTCAGTTCCACCCCTAAAATTGAAAGCTATCGTGTTATTAAGAGAACGGGTTGGTGAAATCTTCTCAAACTTCTATATTACATGTTATTAGGAATTGTCAAAATATTTAACTTTAGAAAAATTCTGTAGGACAGAAGGAAGTAAAAACCTAGTTTTCGACTATTGCTTTTTAAATTTTTTTTCCACCTACAGAATTTTTTAAGAATTGGTATATACACGCATCCCATTGATCTTAGTTGTCACCAAAAATTTGAAAAAAATTCACTGACTGGAAGTGAAAATATTAGCACATGAAGTTGGAAAATATGAAAAAGTCAAGGTCGACTAGATCCCACTTTACGCGTGCACAAAGTTGTTCACGTGTGCTCAATCGAGTTCCTACGTGTGCGAAACCACCTGCTTTTATCCGGACGTATTCTTTGTGACAAGGAGATATTTTTCCTTACGATGGTTTTTCGGGGTACAAGAAAAGTAACCAAAACCAATTTGGGAGAGCTTTACCATTCGCATTTGCATTAACGTGTTACAAGATCTATTTTCTCTACTCTTCTCTATCTGAATTTGATTCATTCCGCTGACACGTGCATCTTGGTAATGACATGTGTAGATCGCACGCGCACATGCAGCTAAAACCCCTTTCGAGCCTCCTTAAGTAATTTTTATATTTCAATTAGACTCTACTTTATTTTTTTTTTGCAAATTTATTGTTTTGTTCTTGATGTATTTTTAACACATTTCATATAGCTTTACTCATAGATGGTTTTATAGTCTTACGTTTTAAACTTGAGCCTCTGGCTCGGGCAACTGGGCTACCATGCCTCGCGTATGACAATAAACTTGATTGATTGATTGAAGGTCAGTTAAGATAACCTCAGTCCTGCTGTGATATAAATTATGTTAGGTCTTCATACATATGGAGCTATCTACCAACTACATCTTGATTTTCTTATAGGGAGAAGGTTCATGGGAGACAGTGCTTGTCAAGGCAGAGAATGTTGAGGACTATCGACTCAAAGGTATTAGCCATGCAGTGTTAGCATTTGACTGACAACCACATTTGACTAACACTTTGTAAATTGCTCCTCTGCCTTTTGGATTTAGGTACCAAAAATGATGATCTTGCCCTGCTCTTGAAACTCAGGCATGCTGCATCGGACCTTGTTACCTTTGGACCTGATGATACTAGTCAATACATCAAATTTACATTCAACACAAGCTGTATCTTTTGTTACTTTTAATAATGGAGTTTCTGGTCTAAATTACTGCTTGTTCACCTTGTTGTGTTTGGATAATGGAAGAAAATAGAGTCTTCCTGTGTGTATCAGTTGACATCAATCAACCCCCCCCCACCCTGAGAATAATTCTACAGGTCCAAATGATGTCATCTCAATTTTTGTCCATGCACTATCTTTCAAGTGTTATGCAATATTGCAGACTTTCAAGTGTTGAGACAGCTTAGTGTTGACTGCAGTGGATCAGTTCTTCATTTGAAGCTCAAAGTTAGGGTTAATGACATTTAAAAATCTTGCAGGCAGTCTTCACAAAATGTGTATGACTAGAAAGCTGTAGTTTGGGTGTGTGCTGTGTATCCTCTTCTCTTTCACCAAAACCAATGCTGCTTTTGAAAAGTGTACTTTTTACTTCGCTAGCCTAAATTTCAGGGGGCAAAATGTGTAACATAAAACCAACGAAAATGTTAACTTGGAAAGGAGTTCAACTCCCACGGGACTACTTTGTGACACCAACATGTCCTCTGTTTCATTGTTTTGGAAATGAAAATGCTCAATAGCTGTTTCCCCATAGCAAAGCAATTCAAGTCCTCCTCGTAAACAGAATAACTGTCCTCTTCACTCACCTTTTCAGAATTTATCTGGGACAACCCGTCACATCATAGACAAAAGTTCCACTTGGCCTGTAATTCTAGAACATGGGTTCTATGATCATGTGTAATTACATTCGTAGACTGTTCACAGTCCCCTATTCTTCTGTAAGATTGTAGGTACGTGTCAATCATTAAGTTTGACGGGCTGCCATATTGGTTTCTTGATGGGAGCGAAACTGGGGAGAGTACAAAATACCCATGGGTAGGGTGGTGGATGGCACGGTGGGTGAAAAAAAAATAGGGAAACTGTAACGGCTTCACTCTGTCTCATGTTCAAGGGGTGTGACCAAACTTTGGCACCTCTCCTGATCAAATCAATTAACAATCTCCTCCCCTGGGGAAAAAACATGTCAAATCAGGGAAATATGTTATCGATTAAGTGTTGCTGTGTAGTTGTTAATTTCAAGACATTTTAATTCAAGGTCTTCAGGTGAACATTCCTCGTGACATTGATTCAATGCAGTTACCAAGTTGAGTTGAATGAATATGGGGCATTCCAAAAAAGGCGGCCACAAGTTCAGATGCGTGCCATCTTTGTGGTGTTAATTTTAAAATTTCAGTTGGTGATTTCGGCAGAAAGGACAAGTACATTTCAACCTGAAAGGGCTGGAGTTAACAAAATTTACATAGAAGATCTTTGAAAATACATCTTGGTGTTAAACTGGATCCACAAGTTGGAATATCTCTCAGCTTATGTTTGCTTATGCTTAACACCAATCCTCCAAAACAAGAAGCAGACAGACGATCAAAATCAAAACATTCTGGTATTTTTCTGAAATCAATGATATTTTGACCTGAGCTGTGAAGTGATGAATGCCACTTTGTCACTCAAGTTGTCAATGCTCTGCTATGCTCTGATGAACTCTATTGCCCCTTACTCCAATCAGGTGTTGCCGTTGCTGGAGTAGCTAATGTCATGAATATGAGACAGAGTGAAGCTGTTACAGCCTCTCTATTTTTTCTACCCCTTCACCCCTACACTTTTGACCCCACCAACCCTACCCACTGGCATTTTGTACTGTCCCCAGTTTTGCTCAGATCAAAGAGACCAAGATGGTGGGCTGATGGACTCAGTGATCGACATCTACTATGGTCTATTTGATTATCTAGTCAATAATATAACAAAACCCAACTTGTCATTTCTTCCTTTTTCCTAAACAAACTTTTGTACATGTGCAAGATGCACTGTCATTGATAGATCTAAAACAAAGTTCTTAGGGGGTAACAACCCTCATGGCTCAGTGTTTCCATTTGGTGGGGGCATTCCCCACATGGGGAGGCCGCAACTGCCTCATCACTTGTGGAAGTCAGGTCATCTGGGTAAACATATCCTTTGGTAGTGTAGGTTTGCTTCATTCTGTCTGTGAACAGCTGCTTCCGAATTCTTCTGTATATTAGCATTTCCAGCTTGCACCCTATAGTTCTGTGGGTGTACAGTACTGCTCAGAACTAAGTAAACCTAAAACGCATGTTCTCAACAAAACCCTAACACGTTGAAATGGCCAATGCGTGTTTGCCAACACAAAAGGGCCACACGTTTTTGCCAATGCGTTAGCCTTTGTTGTTCATAACCAATACTCCTTTTGTGATGCTTTGTGTGGCAAGCAAGGCACAACTTCAGTTCAAAACAAATGCGTGATTTGTAAATCCACGCAAAGCAAAATTCAAATCAAAACACGGCAAGTTTTAAAACAAGCACAGTGGAAAATTCACCGAACTGCTTTGTAACTTACGAAACCACTGAAATAAGTCGCCTAATGATGTTGCCGCATTGCGCGGCACAAGTTTTAATCATTGATTCTTGGTTCACCTTGTTGATTATTCCGCATTCTGCAGAAAGAAAAACCATCTTCTAGCTTGTCTGGAACTAGGAGACATCTTTCTCTGCCGTTAAAATCTCGATTGGCTTGTGAGAATGTAACTCTGTTGTCAAAGCCATGGTGGAATTCATACTCGGCGAAAATTTTGCTGTATCGGATGGAAATAATGACATACAGGTATTGATAAAAATTATGCAAATCGCAACAAAATGAACAACAGATAGAAAGCTAGATAATGAAAGTCTGTAAATTAAGCAAGGAAGCGAAACCTTCTTATGCCTTCTATGGTAAATCACCAAAGAATTTAAGTTAAATCTTATTAAATGGCGACCAGTTCCATTTAGTTCAAGCAATAAGAGCAGTCTCCACATAGTAAATTTTGACGGAAATTGCAATTTTTAAAAAGCATTGTTTTGTTGATTGTGTGACGCGCAGCTCATAGTTCAGAAATAGTTGCCTAGCACATGATAAAAATCTGCCCCGATCAGCTTTCTTTGCTGGAAGGAAATTATGACGTTCGTTGCACACATATTTCCTTTTCACCGTATAGCACAAGGATCAAACAAAACAATTTTGCTTAATGGGACTTGCAACAGTACTTTGAGAAAAGATCTTGCAAACCAAGCATGAAGTGTTGAAATTTTACTCACGACTAGCGACAAAACGGACACAGCATATGCACAGGATTGGAATTGAAATATTAATGCTGGGTTGCTTTCACCAAGATTTTATATTGGATTTTCATCTTGAAATGACTTGATTATGCAGCATTTTGTGGCCCAATTTGGCTTCATCAACTCAAAATTTGAAGGGCCTGTTTTGTTCAAAAGGATGAAATATCTTATTAGCGATGGAGTGAGTCAAAACAAAGTGTTAATATCATGATTCTAGCTTTTGCAAATATTGTGGTATCAATTGTCTTTTCCAAGCATCGACAAGAAAAGTTTCATCCAGCAGCATCGTTTGAAATTAAGCGCTATTCAGGCTACTTATAAATTATTGTTTTATTTGAAACCACTCTGGAGCGCTTTTCAGGCTACTTAAGCGCTATTCAGACTAATTAAGCATTATTCAGGCTCTCATAACATCGTTTTTTTGAAACCGCTCTGGAGCATATTTTCATGAATGAATGACTTGAAGCAACAATGTGTGAATTAAAACAAACTTTTGAACAACCATGGCCATGAGTCGGGATTTTCATAGTATGCCGACTCTAAGGGAATTCGTCCACTACAAAACAAAAACATTGTTTCGCTTGGTATTTAAACGCAAATATCGAGTACCCTCAAAAACTTCCTCAATTGCAGAGCGCAGAGCCAAATACAGTGGAACCCCGATACAATGATCCTCGATATAACGATATCCCCGGTATAACGATACATATGCAATGTCCCGGCAAAAGTTACAGTAAAATGTATGGGACAGAACTTTGATATAATGATGTTCAATATATCAATATTCCCGATATAACAATGAGCTTTTAGCGCACCGAGTGTAAAATCTTCCCTGATATAACGATATTACAGTATCAGTACACAGATACAATTTAAACAAAACATTGAATTTAATACAATAACAATTCAGTAACTGAGTACAGACTAAGAACTATTAAATGACAAGGAGGATAAAATAAAGAGGAATTGTAATAAAACTGCAAATGTTGCAAACAGATCATAGCTAAATTAATTTATTTAAATCATAACTCGGAAATATCTCGACAAAATATACAATTGATGGAAAAACAACAAAAAGATGAACTGAACAGTGACTTCAAAGAGGAAAACATCATGCTTCAAAGGAAACTGCAAGGTAGACTTTGTTAAAGGAGATGTATGCATAAATGACTATAGCCAGCATGGAAGCCAACAAAATTAAGCCTTCCTTTGGTCC
>JAHPZR010035162.1:0-20000 GCA_019787425.1 Platygyra sinensis
AAAAGCGATTTACACGAAGCGCATGCGCAGATGCGCAGATTGATTAGCGTTAGTGTTAACTATATGTTGGGTCGATGCATTTCATACACAATTATACACAAACGTTTAGTGCTTTTCCTTGCGGCATTCTCGTCCCCAGAGGCCGCGATCCTTTTGGTCAGTTACGGGGATCGCGACCTCTGGCCAGGTCCAACTCCGGAAGTCCGCATATCACGGACTTCCCGTCACTCTGCGCATGCTCAAAGCCGAGTCTGACAAATGTGATTGGTCCTGGTTTCAATCTATTGTGTTTACAAAGCCATTCAAAACCGGAATGTCGTTGGACCTGGCTAGAGGTCGCGATCCCCGTAACTGACCAAAAGGATCGCGGCCTCTGGGGACGAGAATGTTCCTTGCGGTTGAACACAGTATGTAAGACGCATGCGCTCTAGCATTGTCAGCATGATACAATCCGTTTTCGAGTTCAGATTCATGCGTGCGATACCACACTCTCGTCTTAACGGCCAATAGCAGTCATATTTCGGGTAATATCAGTTCCCCCTTTTAGTGCAAAGAACGCTTTTGTGACAGCGTATCTTTTGGAATCATCCCTTGCTCGGTTCAAAAATGCCGTGTGCTGTTTTCAAACTACTTCGTGTTTGCTAAGCTTTAAACAGGGAAACGAATGGATCTTCTCAGTCGCTTGTTTATTTTCTCTCCTATGAAAGAGAACAAGAAGTTCACAGATGTATTTACCCGAAACACTTCCGAGTTAACGGCATCAAATATTACTGTAGACACTGTGGCACTCATGCACGGAAACCGCAAATAAATTTAGTCAGTCTTTGAGTGGGCGCATTCACCTATGTAGGACATAATATCGGTCAAGTTGAAACGCTTCTCGGTTGTATTAATCGATATCGTTGTGTATTTTGAACTGGATTACTGTTAACACCATCGGTGGCAACCTAATAAGATCGTGCTATTCCGAGACACGACGAGACTATTTGATAATTAAATTAGTAATTGTTTATCGTATATTAAAGACTTATGCGCTCGTGGGTTCAAATCCCATCTGGGACTCGGATTTTTTCCGAGCTCTCCGTAAATTCAATAATTGTTTATCAATGATATGAAAATTTGCTTCTTGATTGAAACAAAATCATTCCTCTTCCAATTTTTTCATAAGTAAATAACATTATTTCATTTTTCTCAGGAAAAAAGCGAGCATATCTTCTTTGTATGTTTTTGAGAAAACAAGGGTATCATGTTACAAACTTTGCGAGAAAAACAAAAGTATCAGGTTACAAACGTTCGCGTTGAAAAACTTAAAGTATCACGTTTGCTAGTTCAACGTATTAATGAATTTAGAATGAACGAAATTCCACGTAAAACACCACAGTAAAATTTAAAACCGTCTTGACAAACAGTAATTGTAAGTTATTTTTGGGCCTTAAACTAACAAGTTACATACAGGCAGCTAATGACTCAAAACGTACTGACAGTCCTGCATAACACTCTGCACTATCTGAGATTGTCTCACTAGTTTAGATCTCGAGTTCAAGCGTCCCTGAAAAGCGTTTGTATTTGCCGGCCTCCATTACTATTTCAGCTCGATTAAATTAGCTCGCTTCGAAATGGCCGAGATTATGATCTAAAACAAATTGAAAACGCTTTCAGAGATCCTGAAGATGGATTTTGGGGGAAAAACAGCTCAGAGATTCCTGAAGTATACTAGATCGAAATTCGAGGCCAGTGTGGTTCATTTGCGACTAAATAGCTAAATCAGTATAGTACCTTCCGATCGTCAGAATTACCCAAGGATAACAATAAGGTGACAGGCCTGCGCGACTCCCATTCACGTGTAGTAGCCGCTTAGGAAGTTTTGCCCCTTTTGTATGGTACGATCGGAGGATCTTTGAATATTTCGCTAAGCACTAATCCTGTGTTTTCAGGGAGACATTTCGTCAGAGTAAAGCCGTTAGAGATCATATTTCTGTGTGGCTTCCGCTGTTATCCGCTTGTAATTTGCAGAGTTTGACACCTCTGTTTTTTTTGCCAGTTTTTTTCTCTTGATATTGCAAGATATGTTTTAGGTTCTCTCAAATGTTAGCTCTGGAGGAATAAAGTTTGAAATATTCCTTTGGCATCTCGTTTATTTGGATGGCTTATTTTCACTGAGTAATCTTACGGCAGGGATCCAAATGTAAATGTTTTGCTGCGTTTTCATTGAGGACAAAAAGCTTGACTCTAATTTGCATATATGGCGAGTGTAACGCGATACTTTTGTTTACATTTCACCTCTGTTGTGCTTTCGAGATACGTTTGCTCGTACACTCTTTTCTTTTCTAAGGATGTGATTTTTCCGGCCCAGACTGAATATTCTTATTTTTCTGCCGATTTTAGGCTGAAAATATTCTTGTATTATTCTTACATTATAGCTTATGGCATTTTCGTTTTATTTAGAATTTATTAGGCTATCAAGTACAAGTGTTTGGTTTCTGGATCTGGATCGCGTTCAGCACATTGTGCATGTGCTCTGGACACCACTTTTCGTAGCGAGGCCAAGATGTCACATCAAAATATATTCTTATATAAAAAAGAGTTCATATCAAGACAACTGTTTTTTTTTAGTATCCGACTAGAACAATAACGTTCAATATTTTTGTTTCAATGAGCAGAAATAAAAGAAAGCGGGGGCAGCTTTAGTGATAACTATTACTAGTATACTTTGTTGTGATTTTACTCGGAAGCTATAATAATGTAACGATTTTATAAAGCCATGTCTGAAAACGGGTGTATATTTGCAAGTTCAGGTCTGACAACGGGTATGAATTTTAGAGGTCAGGTCTGAAAACGGGTGTGGAAAATGGCATGTTTAGGTCTGAAATAGGGTCGGGATTTGAAGACCCGGGCGGCACACCCCCACCAAGAATTCCGAGGAGTACCCCCCCCCCCGGGGGTTAAAAGTAAGAGGCACTGCGTGACTAACGGAGCGGAAAACTCGAGCAGTTAGCTAAGAATTAATTCTCTCTCTCATCAGCAAAGCTGAGAATAAAAGCATGATAGATTCTACCTAAACCAATCGGGGTTAAAAGAGCCCGGTTTCGAAAATCGGAGAACGTTTTCAAAGAAAGCTAGAGAACCTTATTACGCTTTCAAAAATTTCATGGACACCCAACTATCAAATTAAGCAAAAAAGCCTCTGAGGGATATTTCTGGGTTCCTTGTAATGTTTAAAGACTGTTTAAAGAGTTGTTTTAATCAGCTAGAAAAATTTGATCTGTTCGGATTTCTTAGCTAAAGATTGAAGTGCCCGAAAATTTTAGGGAATGAGTTCTTCATTTCAGAATTTGCTAGCTGAACGTTACCTTCGAAGAACTTCTCTGCGAACTTTTTTCTTACCCCAAAATGCTAGGCGACCTTTTTTAGAGCCAGAAATTTCAAAAATATCCCTTCCGAAAATCTAAGGGACTGTTTTTCCCTGTATTTCTCTGGTTGCGAATCTTTTAGGTGATGTTTTAGTAAGAAATCAGTAGCTTTTTGGCAAAGCATTATCCGAAAGTCTCAGAACGGGTAGGCTCTCCCGAACAGACATTTCACCGAAGTTTCTCGTTGGGTGCCCCTGAAATTTGCGCTTGTCAGCATTGCCGAATCCGACGGACAGTTAAACAAGCGTCCAAAAGAGCTTGAACTTCGCGAACATCGGTAACGGAAGCCATGTTGATAAACAGGGAACATAATTTTCCAAACAACGAGCTCGAACGAATAGCCCTTTTCACGGTTAGCTTTCCTCATTTGCATTACAATAAAATCTAGCATGTACGCGAGGCAATTTCGGGCTATTTCGCACTTTTAGCCCGAAATTGCCTCGCATTCACGTTGATTTCATTGTAATGCAAATGAGAAAAATTAACCGTGAAAAGGGCTATTATTTCCCAAGCGCTTTCGTTAAAATTCGCTCTTATAATTTTAACACGAAAGAGATTTTTTCCAATCAGGGTTAATTATTAACGAGCAAGTCTAGGCGAGTTCAAAATGGCATTGTGAAGAAACCAGTTTTTGGGGCTGGTTAGTCTGGATAAATCAGTTAATGAGAAACCACAGCAGTAACGACCGGAACATGTTAATGTATTCCACAGCAATTTGAAATCAAGTTAATTTATTCCACAGCGATAGCACAGCAAAAAAAGGAAACCGTGGTCCCTCCCCTACTACTTTCGGCGATTCGGCGAGGCCATTAGGGAGTTTAACGGGAAAGTTGCTAAAGCCTGGTTTTCACTAGCGACACAAAAAAGTGTTTACATAAGAAAAGAGTTGAACTCAACAGGACTGGTTTGGTACAACAACATGGCCGCTGTTTCATTGTTTTGAAACACCACTATGGCTGCCGGCATGACGTCATGTGCATACGCTCTATAGAGATGACTCAAGTGGAAAACGAAATTCGACGCAAACTCATGTACAAGCAAAATCATCTGAACATTCCAAACTGTACGTTTAGGCGCGAGATGATCTAGATCCAGTGTTTTCACTGGCCAAACATAACCATCCTAATAAGTAGTTTCTTCGAAACACATTTTAAGATAAAAACTACCAAAAAAATTTACGACATTTCGATCTCGCTGAGATCATTTTCAAGTTTTTTAAAAAAATGAATAGAACTTTGCATATAAGAAGCAAAATCACACGTGAGAATATGAAAAGCGATAAAAAATATGGAAATACACATGTATGTTCTAAGCGTTACAAAAGGTAAGTGATAAAAACTAAAATACAAAAGGCAATTAATACTGGATTCTTTTAATATAGCTACTTATAATAACTCAAAATTTCTCGTTTTTTATCACCTTTCTTGTACATTTTTATATAGTCCGTTAGTTTTTCACACATGTATTCTACGCCGGAGATGTATGAAAACGGCGTCACCCGTTTCACTCTGAAAGCCCGTGAAATGTTTTCTTCCACATTACGACGGACAAATTAAAACACGCAGCAATCACCGGTCTCTCGGGATTTTGAGGAAAACTCGGGCAGGCCGGAAAGATTATCGTGAACTGAGTCATCGTTTTCCGAGAGCTCCATTTTTAAAGTTTTTTTTTTCTCGTCCACAACGCTTTGCGGGAGGCGCGGTGGCCTCATGGTTAGCGCGCTCGACTCCGGAGCGAGCGCTCCGGGTTCGATCCCTGGCAGGGGACATTGTGTTGAGTTCTTGGGCAAGACACTTAACTCTCACGGTGCCTCTCTCCACCCAAGTGTATAAATGGGTACCGGCGGATTTAATGCTGGGGGTAACCCTGCGATGGACTAGCATCCCATCCAGGGGGGAGTAGAAATACTCCTAGTCGCTTCATGCTACAGAAACCGGGATAAGCTCCGGCCTGATGGGACACTTCGCCCGAATGCAGACTTTATCTTTTTCTTTTACCTTTTTTTACCACAACGCTAAGCCAGCGTTATCAAATTACACAGTTTGAAGAGCGTTTTCGACAAGCTCTGTTTTTGTGACGGATTAGTGTGGACGGTAGGCCTAACTGTAGAAATAAAGCTGTGTTTTCAAATTCCTCCGGCGTAGTGTGGACGGCGCCTTTCATTCACGCGTTTCTTATCATACTTGTCAAGCCCAGTGCAGCCTAGTAATCGAAAGCTCACTTTTGGAGCACTTTTAACCAGAGAACGATTTTTATGTTTTTCAAAAAGGACACTTCATGTCGTTAAATATCACAGACTCTGAGAACTAAGCTAAATTGTATTAATTCATCAAATTCTAACTCCGTTTTGTGTGTAGATGAATAGCTAATGTAAGATGGGCAAATTTTTGGGTGAGCCCGGAAAAATTTAGTTCAGTTACTTTTTAACGTAATTTGCGCGAAGATAAAAGACGCTCAAGGTACACCTACCGAGAGCTTTCCTTGTTTGCGCGGAACATTTGTGGGTTCGAGAAGATAATATTAGGGATCTCTAGGAGTTTGCATCTCCCAGTCAATTAAATTTGACACCTCGACGACTCAATCGGGGTGAAACATGTGCTAACAGAAGCTGTTTGTAATTTCAGTTTGGCTTGGCTCCTTGGCTATTGCTTTCGCCTTTTTCCTATGTCCCATGGGATCACTTCTTTGCAACACGGTCGGATGCCGCCTCAGTGCCATTGCTGGAGGTCTGATATGCGCAGTGGGGTTGTTGTTAACTTCATATTCCTGCAGTTTTCTGTTGATGTTTATCTCCTACAGTTTCCTGTTTGGATTGGGATCTTCATTAATATTTATGGCGTCTTTTCTTATTACGGCAAGAAACTTCCGCAGGTACCAATCTCTTGCTGTGGGGGTCGTTTCAGTGGGCGGAAGCATCGGGGTCCTCTTTATGGGCCCGTTTTTGCAGTTCTTGCTGGATATGTTTGGGTGGAGGGGCACGTACAGGATCGCAAGTGCCCTACTTTGTGTTGTGTCTCTTTGTGGAGCGCCGTTTGGGGAGCCTGTGGAGGATCAAGACCAAAACATAAATCCGAGTCTGCTGCAGACTGAAAAGTTGGAATCTACTTCAACGGAAAAAGCTTCTTCCAAAGAAGATTTTGTTAAATTAGACAGCAGCAATGCAGATCCGGTTTCAAAGTGTGCAGATAAAAGCAACAATGCAAAAAAGGGAATCGATATCTGCGCCAAGCACCGTGCTTCCAAAACAGAGATATTTGCCTCAAACGGTGAAGAGAAGACTTTGATTTCAGTTATCCATAAAGAAGAAGTTGATAATGAAAAGCCAATAGGAAAACTTATGGACTTTTCAGTCTTCAAGATGCCTTCATATACTATTGTAGTTATCAGTCTGACGCTGATGTCTCTGGGACACTACACGCCACCGTTGCATTTGGTGAGTTATCATTTTACTGAAGTGATTACGCACCAAAATTTGCAGTTAGTCAATCAGAAGCCGTGTCTACTTTAATGAACAAGCGTGAGGTCAAGATGCCTGGATATTGGCCAACTTATTTTTTTTGCGTGTTTATGGACCGAGACGGAGTCGAGTCCATAAACTCGCAAAAAAAGAACGAGGCCAATATCTAGCCATCTTGACCGAAAAAGCTTGGTCAATAAATGATTTATTTTTTGGTTTTGGGGAAGATTTTTCTCCCGGGACACGACGGGTAGTCTCGAACGGGCAGGATAGCTCCATCTTGCCCGCTCGGGCAGTCACAGCGCGTAATTTGGTTCATCTTGCCCGCTCACGGAACTAGCCATATAACTATGATAAATCAAGTAACTGACCTGATATGGCTATCATGTCATGGTCACTTAGCCGAATATTGGTACGAAAAATATTTAATCGCACGTTTTTGGTACGCTTTGGTGGCAAATGAGGCGAGTTTTGCCCGCCACGCTTCGTATTTGATGAGACTTAGCCGAGACAAAATACCCAACATGCCTCGACCAAACAATCACTATACCTTGTCGCTTCACAAGGATTTTGATTTTGACAAATGTGCAATCATGTTGCAAGATGAGGAGTGGGGTTGCCGAGCTACACTGACATTCGCGTTTGACATTTTTGGCTCCGATAACAAGTCCCGTGATGATATAATAATTTTTTAATCGTACCTTTTTGGTAAGCAGAAAATCAGACGAAGAGACGAGTTTGGTTTTTTCCATTATTCTTAGGCGGGGCGAAGTCGAACGAATTTCCCGGGGAGGAGACCCCCATGTGAAAAGATGAAGGATGCTCCGGTCTGAAAATTTGAATTAAGGCGGGGGTACATCTGCAGCTGAAGGCTGTTTTGACGTCGCTTAACATGACCCTTCTGCCAATATCTCGTTCACTTTTCAGGCATCACCAAATCCTTCCACTTAAAATATTATTAATATTTTGCGGGTTTGTGTATAATTTTTGGGTGATTTTGGGCATTTTGGGAAATAGTTTTTAGTGAAATTGAGGAAATGTTGGAGATTTGATGAATTTGGAAGATTGAAATTTGAAGTGAAGAATTAGTAGATGGTAGATGGACACCAAACAGTCAGTCCCCTACCAACCTGGGGCTCTCTTTTGGGGGGTCAACTATCTAGTAGTGCTCCCAACCCATTTTAATCTAACAATTCCCTTTCAAAACTACTTCAAATTTCCCTCCTATTCAGGTGAAACCCCGCCATAAACCTCTAAAGGAGACCGATCTGGGCGAGGATTGAGCTTTTTCTGACCCCTAAAATATACCATTTAAAATGGAATAGACTCGATTGCTAGACGCTGTTCAAGAAAAGAGCGCGCGCTGGTAGAACGGACTCGAGATTCCTGCGGGAATCGATCCTTAAAAACGAAATAAGAGCGTTTTCACAACTATTTCTCCTAGTGATTTCTAAAAGATATTTTGACAGCTAAACTGGAGTAGTGGCGTTTCATCCTGATCACTCACGCCAGACCAGAGTCCTTGATGTACACCAAGCGAGACGACCAGCATCCCCATTCTGTTCATATGGGACTTGTCTGGCTCTCTTGGAGTCTGATATGCCGTTGAAGCGTTAACAATTTTTTTTACAAGTAGTTTCCTATTTGTTTTATATTCTAGGATTTAGGAGGTCCATCTCGTATAAGCCTTGTGGTTTCTTATGGCCCTCCTTGCCGCTTCTATTAATTTATGAATTTATGAATGTATTTATTATTTCGTGATGTATAACTAATTGTGGCTAATAAACTGAAACTGAAACTGAATGAAATAATTCATATTTGAACTGCGGTAGTACATGAAACTCAAGAGTGATCATCGCAGTAAATTTTGCAATTTAAGGTAATTCCCCTGAAATAAAACTGACAATAGATTTTCGTTCAAACTTTGCCCACTGAATATTCATCATATGAGAACTTCAATTTTGAAATAAAAAAGGGGGTTGCCCATACTCATTTAGGAGCACCGCGGCATTGAAAATGACCCATTTTGGCATTATTTAATGCTCATTATAAGAACGCATTCCCAGTAATAATTGTAAATTTTTGTGACCGACACTCGTGAGAACACGCATTAAACTGGAGTAAATGCATTGTATCGGACACAAATAAACTTTTTAAGTTTGATTTAGACAGAAAGCTGAATTCTTGATTAAAATTTCAACCAAATTTCTTGACATGGTTACCATAGGGCAAAATAGAAAAGGCCACAGTTTACTTGCTATTTTCGTTATTTATTCAATTTTCAGCAATAGGAATCAGATCAGTCTTTCCTCAAGCAAAGTTTATGATAAGTTGATTACAATGACTGAAAAAAAAGTTGGGGTGCCCGTGCTCGTTGGTGAGCTATAGCCATTTTCCAACTGACAGCGCTCAATATCAAGGCAAATCCGCCATGTTTTCAATATGCGCGTGCACGCGGGCGCGCTAAATGACGCCATAAATTATGCGCAGAAAGGATGCGCAATGCAATTGTGAGGAATAACCTTAAGCAATTGGAAAGAAGAAGCCTGCATTTCACTGCACGGCAAGATATGAACTCAATAAATTGACCTTGCTCCCAATGTGTGGCTTCATAGCTCAGTTGGTAGAGCATCGCACCGGTATAGCGGAGGTCACGGGTTCGAATCCCGTTGAAGCCCTGATTTTTTTCAGGCTTCTTTCCGATTGCTTAAATTGGAACTGAAATTTACTGCGATGATCAATCTAGCCTTCCTTCCTTTAGTTTCTTATTCTTTAAATTATAGGTTAAACATTGCCTTGAAATCGGTATTTCCGCTGACTCTGCATCCAAGCTGTTCATTTTCCAAGGATTAGCATCGTCAGTTTCTCGGGTTATGATCGGCAGACTGTGTGATATTCCTTGTGTAAATGCTGTATATGTCCACCAGTTTGGAGATCTACTTGTAGCCTTTATGACACTCGCGCTTCCACTATTGAGAAGCTATACGGGAATTTTTGCATTTACGGTGGTTTATGGGATTGGAGATGGAATCTTCGTTACAACGATGAATTCACTTCTGCTCTTCACAGTGGATGAGAAACGGAGAGCTGCTGCGTTGGGACTGGGTTCTTGTTTACTAGCCTTGGGCATAGCAGGAGGACCCCCACTAGCTGGTAAGTTTGTCGGGTGTATTCTTTCAGCCACCCACCCATCACTGACTGACTGACTGGCTGACTCACTGACTGACTTACCGATTCACTCACCTAAATATGAGAATGAAACTTTACATATGGAAATGACATTATCTGGTCGTTACACCTACGCAAGAGAATTAAATTCTTAGCAAAAAAGCCATCAAAGTGCTCTCGATAATAGATCGATTCTTTTCTAACACTGATACAGCAACAATTGCGATTAAGAACAAACTCTTTGTTGCCCTGGTTAAACCTATCTTACTTTATACATGTGAATTTTTGTTTGAGGTCGGGAACTATTATCACCATAGGCGTACGGGCACCCTCGGACTTGGGGGGGCGGTGACCTTATTGCCCGAAAAATTACAAAATGCCCGAAAGTGTCAGTTGTATATACGTACTCAAATCGCAGTAAAAACAAAAACGTTCTCAATTCTTACGTCTAATGAAACTGTTATCATTACGGAAACACAGCCGAATTCCGATTTTTTGGAACATCCAAGGGAATTGATGAAAATTGCTTTTAAAAATCGGACAGTTCGTGAAATTATGGCGTTTGACTGAGGAGAGGGAAACGACTATTGGTTTGAGTTATCGGGAGGATCGAAAAAATGAGGGTTAGAGAAATCAGGATTCCACTGTAGTTATTTTGAAACATTGCATACTCCTAGCCTATGACTTCATTCGACAGCCTGGTAAAATCAGAAACTTATAAAAGAAACAGTTAATTGTTCCTCGTGCGAGAAGTTCAGGAAAATTTTAAACCGACACTTTGCGGAGCCATTCAAAAGGGCTCTTTTCAGAGCCACCACAGACATAAGTCTTGGCAGGAGCCCATCTTGGTCGTCCTTTGCTTTCATCCTTTTGTCACTAATGGAAATAACATCATGGATTCCCACGGTACACATTTAATTGGCATATGGCTTTTCCAAAATAGAATACCTGCAATTGTGGATCCTTAGATCATTTGACCTTAACTCCGATTTGACAAGACAAACGCTAGTGAAAGTAACCTACAAGCCAGGCCTTGAGTACCTTTTAGAATGCTTTCTCCCGAGTACTTTTGCCCGAATCATCAGCGTTTTGCCCGAAAAATCTCAAAATTTTCTGCGACTGGGGGGGCTGCAGCCCCCCCCCCCGCCCCCCCGCCTCGTACGCCTATGGTGATAATAGTTCCCGACCTCAAACAAAAATTCACATGTATAAAGTAAGATAGGTTTAACCAGGGCAACAAAGAGTTTGTTCTTAATCGCAATTGTTGCTGTATCAGTGTTAGAAAAGAATCGATCTATTATCGAGAGCACTTTGATGGCTTTTTTGCTAAGAATTTAATTCTCTTGCGTAGGTGTAACGACCAGATAATGTCATTTCCATATGTAAAGTTTCATTCTCATATTTAGGTGAGTGAATCGGTAAGTCAGTCAGTGAGTCAGCCAGTCAGTCAGTCAGTGATGGGTGGGTGGCTGAAAGAATACACCCGACAAACTTACCAGCTAGTGGGGGTCCTCCTGCTATGCCCAAGGCTAGTAAACAAGAACCCAGTCCCAACGCAGCAGCTCTCCGTTTCTCATCCACTGTGAAGAGCAGAAGTGAATTCATCGTTGTAACGAAGATTCCATCTCCAATCCCATAAACCACCGTAAATGCAAAAATTCCCGTATAGCTTCTCAATAGTGGAAGCGCGAGTGTCATAAAGGCTACAAGTAGATCTCCAAACTGGTGGACATATACAGCATTTACACAAGGAATATCACACAGTCTGCCGATCATAACCCGAGAAACTGACGATGCTAATCCTTGGAAAATGAACAGCTTGGATGCAGAGTCAGCGGAAATACCGATTTCAAGGCAATGTTTAACCTATAATTTAAAGAATAAGAAACTAAAGGAAGGAAGGCTAGATTGATCATCGCAGTAAATTTCAGTTCCAATTTAAGCAATCGGAAAGAAGCCTGAAAAAAATCAGGGCTTCAACGGGATTCGAACCCGTGACCTCCGCTATACCGGTGCGATGCTCTACCAACTGAGCTATGAAGCCACACATTGGGAGCAAGGTCAATTTATTGAGTTCATATCTTGCCGTGCAGTGAAATGCAGGCTTCTTCTTTCCAATTGCTTAAGGTTATTCCTCACAATTGCATTGCGCATCCTTTCTGCGCATAATTTATGGCGTCATTTAGCGCGCCCGCGTGCACGCGCATATTGAAAACATGGCGGATTTGCCTTGATATTGAGCGCTGTCAGTTGGAAAATGGCTATAGCTCACCAACGAGCACGGGCACCCCAACTTTTTTTTCAGTCATTGTAATCAACTTATCATAAACTTTGCTTGAGGAAAGACTGATCTGATTCCTATTGCTGAAAATTGAATAAATAACGAAAATAGCAAGTAAACTGTGGCCTTTTCTATTTTGCCCTATGGTAACCATGTCAAGAAATTTGGTTGAAATTTTAATCAAGAATTCAGCTTTCTGTCTAAATCAAACTTAAAAAGTTTATTTGTGTCCGATACAATGCATTTACTCCAGTTTAATGCGTGTTCTCACGAGTGTCGGTCACAAAAATTTACAATTATTACTGGGAATGCGTTCTTATAATGAGCATTAAATAATGCCAAAATGGGTCATTTTCAATGCCGCGGTGCTCCTAAATGAGTATGGGCAACCCCCTTTTTTATTTCAAAATTGAAGTTCTCATATGATGAATATTCAGTGGGCAAAGTTTGAACGAAAATCTATTGTCAGTTTTATTTCAGGGGAATTACCTTAAATTGCAAAATTTACTGCGATGATCACTCTTGAGTTTCATGTACTACCGCAGTTCAAATATGAATTATTTCATTCAGTTTCAGTTTCAGTTTATTAGCCACAATTAGTTATACATCACGAAATAATAAATACATTCATAAATTCATAAATTAATAGAAGCGGCAAGGAGGGCCATAAGAAACCACAAGGCTTATACGAGATGGACCTCCTAAATCCTAGAATATAAAACAAATAGGAAACTACTTGTAAAAAAAATTGTTAACGCTTCAACGGCATATCAGACTCCAAGAGAGCCAGACAAGTCCCATATGAACAGAATGGGGATGCTGGTCGTCTCGCTTGGTGTACATCAAGGACTCTGGTCTGGCGTGAGTGATCAGGATGAAACGCCACTACTCCAGTTTAGCTGTCAAAATATCTTTTAGAAATCACTAGGAGAAATAGTTGTGAAAACGCTCTTATTTCGTTTTTAAGGATCGATTCCCGCAGGAATCTCGAGTCCGTTCTACCAGCGCGCGCTCTTTTCTTGAACAGCGTCTAGCAATCGAGTCTATTCCATTTTAAATGGTATATTTTAGGGGTCAGAAAAAGCTCAATCCTCGCCCAGATCGGTCTCCTTTAGAGGTTTATGGCGGGGTTTCACCTGAATAGGAGGGAAATTTGAAGTAGTTTTGAAAGGGAATTGTTAGATTAAAATGGGTTGGGAGCACTACTAGATAGTTGACCCCCCAAAAGAGAGCCCCAGGTTGGTAGGGGACTGACTGTTTGGTGTCCATCTACCATCTACTAATTCTTCACTTCAAATTTCAATCTTCCAAATTCATCAAATCTCCAACATTTCCTCAATTTCACTAAAAACTATTTCCCAAAATGCCCAAAATCACCCAAAAATTATACACAAACCCGCAAAATATTAATAATATTTTAAGTGGAAGGATTTGGTGATGCCTGAAAAGTGAACGAGATATTGGCAGAAGGGTCATGTTAAGCGACGTCAAAACAGCCTTCAGCTGCAGATGTACCCCCGCCTTAATTCAAATTTTCAGACCGGAGCATCCTTCATCTTTTCACATGGGGGTCTCCTCCCCGGGAAATTCGTTCGACTTCGCCCCGCCTAAGAATAATGGAAAAAACCAAACTCGTCTCTTCGTCTGATTTTCTGCTTACCAAAAAGGTACGATTAAAAAATTATTATATCATCACGGGACTTGTTATCGGAGCCAAAAATGTCAAACGCGAATGTCAGTGTAGCTCGGCAACCCCACTCCTCATCTTGCAACATGATTGCACATTTGTCAAAATCAAAATCCTTGTGAAGCGACAAGGTATAGTGATTGTTTGGTCGAGGCATGTTGGGTATTTTGTCTCGGCTAAGTCTCATCAAATACGAAGCGTGGCGGGCAAAACTCGCCTCATTTGCCACCAAAGCGTACCAAAAACGTGCGATTAAATATTTTTCGTACCAATATTCGGCTAAGTGACCATGACATGATAGCCATATCAGGTCAGTTACTTGATTTATCATAGTTATATGGCTAGTTCCGTGAGCGGGCAAGATGAACCAAATTACGCGCTGTGACTGCCCGAGCGGGCAAGATGGAGCTATCCTGCCCGTTCGAGACTACCCGTCGTGTCCCGGGAGAAAAATCTTCCCCAAAACCAAAAAATAAATCATTTATTGACCAAGCTTTTTCGGTCAAGATGGCTAGATATTGGCCTCGTTCTTTTTTTGCGAGTTTATGGACTCGACTCCGTCTCGGTCCATAAACACGCAAAAAAAATAAGTTGGCCAATATCCAGGCATCTTGACCTCACGCTTGTTCATTAAAGTAGACACGGCTTCTGATTGACTAACTGCAAATTTTGGTGCGTAATCACTTCAGTAAAATGATAACTCACCAAATGCAACGGTGGCGTGTAGTGTCCCAGAGACATCAGCGTCAGACTGATAACTACAATAGTATATGAAGGCATCTTGAAGACTGAAAAGTCCATAAGTTTTCCTATTGGCTTTTCATTATCAACTTCTTCTTTATGGATAACTGAAATCAAAGTCTTCTCTTCACCGTTTGAGGCAAATATCTCTGTTTTGGAAGCACGGTGCTTGGCGCAGATATCGATTCCCTTTTTTGCATTGTTGCTTTTATCTGCACACTTTGAAACCGGATCTGCATTGCTGCTGTCTAATTTAACAAAATCTTCTTTGGAAGAAGCTTTTTCCGTTGAAGTAGATTCCAACTTTTCAGTCTGCAGCAGACTCGGATTTATGTTTTGGTCTTGATCCTCCACAGGCTCCCCAAACGGCGCTCCACAAAGAGACACAACACAAAGTAGGGCACTTGCGATCCTGTACGTGCCCCTCCACCCAAACATATCCAGCAAGAACTGCAAAAACGGGCCCATAAAGAGGACCCCGATGCTTCCGCCCACTGAAACGACCCCCACAGCAAGAGATTGGTACCTGCGGAAGTTTCTTGCCGTAATAAGAAAAGACGCCATAAATATTAATGAAGATCCCAATCCAAACAGGAAACTGTAGGAGATAAACATCAACAGAAAACTGCAGGAATATGAAGTTAACAACAACCCCACTGCGCATATCAGACCTCCAGCAATGGCACTGAGGCGGCATCCGACCGTGTTGCAAAGAAGTGATCCCATGGGACATAGGAAAAAGGCGAAAGCAATAGCCAAGGAGCCAAGCCAAACTGAAATTACAAACAGCTTCTGTTAGCACATGTTTCACCCCGATTGAGTCGTCGAGGTGTCAAATTTAATTGACTGGGAGATGCAAACTCCTAGAGATCCCTAATATTATCTTCTCGAACCCACAAATGTTCCGCGCAAACAAGGAAAGCTCTCGGTAGGTGTACCTTGAGCGTCTTTTATCTTCGCGCAAATTACGTTAAAAAGTAACTGAACTAAATTTTTCCGGGCTCACCCAAAAATTTGCCCATCTTACATTAGCTATTCATCTACACACAAAACGGAGTTAGAATTTGATGAATTAATACAATTTAGCTTAGTTCTCAGAGTCTGTGATATTTAACGACATGAAGTGTCCTTTTTGAAAAACATAAAAATCGTTCTCTGGTTAAAAGTGCTCCAAAAGTGAGCTTTCGATTACTAGGCTGCACTGGGCTTGACAAGTATGATAAGAAACGCGTGAATGAAAGGCGCCGTCCACACTACGCCGGAGGAATTTGAAAACACAGCTTTATTTCTACAGTTAGGCCTACCGTCCACACTAATCCGTCACAAAAACAGAGCTTGTCGAAAACGCTCTTCAAACTGTGTAATTTGATAACGCTGGCTTAGCGTTGTGGTAAAAAAAGGTAAAAGAAAAAGATAAAGTCTGCATTCGGGCGAAGTGTCCCATCAGGCCGGAGCTTATCCCGGTTTCTGTAGCATGAAGCGACTAGGAGTATTTCTACTCCCCCCTGGATGGGATGCTAGTCCATCGCAGGGTTACCCCCAGCATTAAATCCGCCGGTACCCATTTATACACTTGGGTGGAGAGAGGCACCGTGAGAGTTAAGTGTCTTGCCCAAGAACTCAACACAATGTCCCCTGCCAGGGATCGAACCCGGAGCGCTCGCTCCGGAGTCGAGCGCGCTAACCATGAGGCCACCGCGCCTCCCGCAAAGCGTTGTGGACGAGAAAAAAAAAACTTTAAAAATGGAGCTCTCGGAAAACGATGACTCAGTTCACGATAATCTTTCCGGCCTGCCCGAGTTTTCCTCAAAATCCCGAGAGACCGGTGATTGCTGCGTGTTTTAATTTGTCCGTCGTAATGTGGAAGAAAACATTTCACGGGCTTTCAGAGTGAAACGGGTGACGCCGTTTTCATACATCTCCGGCGTAGAATACATGTGTGAAAAACTAACGGACTATATAAAAATGTACAAGAAAGGTGATAAAAAACGAGAAATTTTGAGTTATTATAAGTAGCTATATTAAAAGAATCCAGTATTAATTGCCTTTTGTATTTTAGTTTTTATCACTTACCTTTTGTAACGCTTAGAACATACATGTGTATTTCCATATTTTTTATCGCTTTTCATATTCTCACGTGTGATTTTGCTTCTTATATGCAAAGTTCTATTCATTTTTTTAAAAAACTTGAAAATGATCTCAGCGAGATCGAAATGTCGTAAATTTTTTTGGTAGTTTTTATCTTAAAATGTGTTTCGAAGAAACTACTTATTAGGATGGTTATGTTTGGCCAGTGAAAACACTGGATCTAGATCATCTCGCGCCTAAACGTACAGTTTGGAATGTTCAGATGATTTTGCTTGTACATGAGTTTGCGTCGAATTTCGTTTTCCACTTGAGTCATCTCTATAGAGCGTATGCACATGACGTCATGCCGGCAGCCATAGTGGTGTTTCAAAACAATGAAACAGCGGCCATGTTGTTGTACCAAACCAGTCCTGTTGAGTTCAACTCTTTTCTTATGTAAACACTTTTTTGTGTCGCTAGTGAAAACCAGGCTTTAGCAACTTTCCCGTTAAACTCCCTAATGGCCTCGCCGAATCGCCGAAAGTAGTAGGGGAGGGACCACGGTTTCCTTTTTTTGCTGTGCTATCGCTGTGGAATAAATTAACTTGATTTCAAATTGCTGTGGAATACATTAACATGTTCCGGTCGTTACTGCTGTGGTTTCTCATTAACTGATTTATCCAGACTAACCAGCCCCAAAAACTGGTTTCTTCACAATGCCATTTTGAACTCGCCTAGACTTGCTCGTTAATAATTAACCCTGATTGGAAAAAATCTCTTTCGTGTTAAAATTATAAGAGCGAATTTTAACGAAAGCGCTTGGGAAATAATAGCCCTTTTCACGGTTAATTTTTCTCATTTGCATTACAATGAAATCAACGTGAATGCGAGGCAATTTCGGGCTAAAAGTGCGAAATAGCCCGAAATTGCCTCGCGTACATGCTAGATTTTATTGTAATGCAAATGAGGAAAGCTAACCGTGAAAAGGGCTATTCGTTCGAGCTCGTTGTTTGGAAAATTATGTTCCCTGTTTATCAACATGGCTTCCGTTACCGATGTTCGCGAAGTTCAAGCTCTTTTGGACGCTTGTTTAACTGTCCGTCGGATTCGGCAATGCTGACAAGCGCAAATTTCAGGGGCACCCAACGAGAAACTTCGGTGAAATGTCTGTTCGGGAGAGCCTACCCGTTCTGAGACTTTCGGATAATGCTTTGCCAAAAAGCTACTGATTTCTTACTAAAACATCACCTAAAAGATTCGCAACCAGAGAAATACAGGGAAAAACAGTCCCTTAGATTTTCGGAAGGGATATTTTTGAAATTTCTGGCTCTAAAAAAGGTCGCCTAGCATTTTGGGGTAAGAAAAAAGTTCGCAGAGAAGTTCTTCGAAGGTAACGTTCAGCTAGCAAATTCTGAAATGAAGAACTCATTCCCTAAAATTTTCGGGCACTTCAATCTTTAGCTAAGAAATCCGAACAGATCAAATTTTTCTAGCTGATTAAAACAACTCTTTAAACAGTCTTTAAACATTACAAGGAACCCAGAAATATCCCTCAGAGGCTTTTTTGCTTAATTTGATAGTTGGGTGTCCATGAAATTTTTGAAAGCGTAATAAGGTTCTCTAGCTTTCTTTGAAAACGTTCTCCGATTTTCGAAACCGGGCTCTTTTAACCCCGATTGGTTTAGGTAGAATCTATCATGCTTTTATTCTCAGCTTTGCTGATGAGAGAGAGAATTAATTCTTAGCTAACTGCTCGAGTTTTCCGCTCCGTTAGTCACGCAGTGCCTCTTACTTTTAACCCCCGGGGGGGGGGGTACTCCTCGGAATTCTTGGTGGGGGTGTGCCGCCCGGGTCTTCAAATCCCGACCCTATTTCAGACCTAAACATGCCATTTTCCACACCCGTTTTCAGACCTGACCTCTAAAATTCATACCCGTTGTCAGACCTGAACTTGCAAATATACACCCGTTTTCAGACATGGCTTTATAAAATCGTTACATTATTATAGCTTCCGAGTAAAATCACAACAAAGTATACTAGTAATAGTTATCACTAAAGCTGCCCCCGCTTTCTTTTATTTCTGCTCATTGAAACAAAAATATTGAACGTTATTGTTCTAGTCGGATACTAAAAAAAAACAGTTGTCTTGATATGAACTCTTTTTTATATAAGAATATATTTTGATGTGACATCTTGGCCTCGCTACGAAAAGTGGTGTCCAGAGCACATGCACAATGTGCTGAACGCGATCCAGATCCAGAAACCAAACACTTGTACTTGATAGCCTAATAAATTCTAAATAAAACGAAAATGCCATAAGCTATAATGTAAGAATAATACAAGAATATTTTCAGCCTAAAATCGGCAGAAAAATAAGAATATTCAGTCTGGGCCGGAAAAATCACATCCTTAGAAAAGAAAAGAGTGTACGAGCAAACGTATCTCGAAAGCACAACAGAGGTGAAATGTAAACAAAAGTATCGCGTTACACTCGCCATATATGCAAATTAGAGTCAAGCTTTTTGTCCTCAATGAAAACGCAGCAAAACATTTACATTTGGATCCCTGCCGTAAGATTACTCAGTGAAAATAAGCCATCCAAATAAACGAGATGCCAAAGGAATATTTCAAACTTTATTCCTCCAGAGCTAACATTTGAGAGAACCTAAAACATATCTTGCAATATCAAGAGAAAAAAACTGGCAAAAAAAACAGAGGTGTCAAACTCTGCAAATTACAAGCGGATAACAGCGGAAGCCACACAGAAATATGATCTCTAACGGCTTTACTCTGACGAAATGTCTCCCTGAAAACACAGGATTAGTGCTTAGCGAAATATTCAAAGATCCTCCGATCGTACCATACAAAAGGGGCAAAACTTCCTAAGCGGCTACTACACGTGAATGGGAGTCGCGCAGGCCTGTCACCTTATTGTTATCCTTGGGTAATTCTGACGATCGGAAGGTACTATACTGATTTAGCTATTTAGTCGCAAATGAACCACACTGGCCTCGAATTTCGATCTAGTATACTTCAGGAATCTCTGAGCTGTTTTTCCCCCAAAATCCATCTTCAGGATCTCTGAAAGCGTTTTCAATTTGTTTTAGATCATAATCTCGGCCATTTCGAAGCGAGCTAATTTAATCGAGCTGAAATAGTAATGGAGGCCGGCAAATACAAACGCTTTTC
>JAHPZR010035163.1:0-12500 GCA_019787425.1 Platygyra sinensis
TGGATCTAAAAATTGTGTACCCGGGAACATCAACCTTTTTTAAGGAATAATGAATATTGGTCTTAAAATAGGCAAAGAATAATGAATACTCGCGAAAAATAGGCTAGGAATAATGAATATTCAAAGTGAAAATATTCCGCTTCAACCCCCGAGTACATACATGTGTCTTGTAAGCCAGGGTTCTACTTTACAGATTTTCTTGATTTTTTCTTCAAGTAAGTATGCCAGGGAATTTACATGAAGCACTACCAATTTTACTTTATCCTATAAATAAAATACAATATGCATAAAAGATTAGCTAAGTTTATGTGTAAATCCATATTGGGAAACATCAAAGCAAGCTTGCATGTACTAAGGAAAATATCATAATAAATTAATCAGTAGATTTTACATTGTATATTAGTTTGATCTAACAGTTTAATTCACCAACATTGACATAACTGTGTCTTTTGAAATCAAGGTTACATTAACTTCCATCTGCCAAACAGATCTTAAATCAAACTGTTGTGTGACAAAGACTGAATGTCAGAGAATGTGGGTCAGGACCAAAACCCAAAATTTGAGAGAGCGAATTCAGTGTTCAATGTCTTTTACGTAGCCTCCGGTTACAACCAGAGGTAATTCCATACATCTTAAGCAAACTTTACAACTGAAGCTTAACTTACTTCTACGCACAAGACACACGGGAAGACAACAATGGCTTACCTGTTGTTGTTGATTCGTACATCCCTATGTATCGATGTTTTCACCGAATGTATGCTACCGAAAACTGCTTGAGATCGTGCACAGAGAAGAAGAGAAGGTGAACTGAATTTTATCCGCCAAAGTAGTGTTTTTAAACAGTGAAAAAGGACCAAGAGATCGATACAAGCTCCCGGCTTTCACACCTTTTAAAAAGGACGCCAAAAAATGGCGCGTGAACCGAGAGAACCTGGTATCTAATTTGGAAAGCCGCTGATCGGTGCTTGTTGAAGGCCGGGCACTCAAAATGCTGCTGTACAGGTCGTCACTGTTTCGTTGCAAGTCGTTTCAAATACATCAATAATTTCGTTTCAAAAGTAACCTCGAGGAAAAATCAAATAAGTCAAAAGCGTTACAGGTTATCGAACAGACATCTTCAATGTCCATTTCCGCGGCGTTCTAATCCATTACATGTAGTCGCTTGAGTTTCTCACGACTTCGCGTTTCGTCGCGCTTGTTTAACACAACTTCGTGCCGGGCTGTTTTTATGAAAGTCGTCGGACTTACATTATGGACTTCTGGCAAGGCAAGTTGTCGAAAGGCAGTTAAATCATAACATGACCTTTCAGGTTCCTGCACAGAAATTCACATCCCTTGGCGTAAAGTTTGAAACTCTTGTAACAAAGGGATTGCTATCATACTCAGCTAAGAGTAGGACAGTATTAAAGAGTAATTTACAAAATTGTTATACTGTTTGTTGATGACTTTTAAATATATAATTTTAAAGAATAAACTGTTAGGTAATGGATAATTGAAAGTTGTTTCCTTGCTGTTATTTGTTTGTTTATTTAATTACTACTTCTTTTTACTTTCTTTCTCAATTGAAATTACATAACAGCTCGGCTCTAAAACCTCAAACCCAGACATTTACCTGTGAAAAAACACTCAATAATCAATGAGGAGAAAGATATATAGCGATTAAGAAATCACTGTTTTCTGCTTCAAATTTATTCAGTTTTACCCTATATTTGTCTTTTAACAAATGTGGCGTCGTATTTATAATGCATTTGTTATACATTTGTCTTGGACATATGTGATGACATATTTGTCTCAACTTTAGCCTCTTTTGTCTCCCGACAAATGTTATATCAGATTTGTCTAACATTTGTCTTCTAGCCAAATAAAGTCAAATCCATGATTTCATCCAGTGTTTCCTCCCAGTTTGATCATAAATGCGACACGCGAATCATTTGAAAATCGTCGATTTTCAGCCCGGTTGGGACTCGCTAAATTGATGCCAGGACGTGAAATCGAAAATGTCGTTTTTCTCGGAAATACCGAAACATTTGATGAAAGAAAACACATGGCGTTTTTACCTTTACTGAGCTCTACTTATATGCAAAAGTAGGGCGAATTTAATTTTTCAAGTCTTACCGGACTATATTCGATTTTTGTGGACATTTGCTCTTAAGTTTCAGTAGGAGTTGAAATGAGAAAAGTCCATCTCAGGTTTTCAGGAGGCTATGGAATACTTTCCGACAGTAAAAAAAGCTTGTTTGAAACAGGCGTTTAAAATCGGTTTTGTTTATTTGCAGAAAATCTAGTCATTAGTTTTTCTTTATAATTTGCATGCAACAAGCTTGTAACGATACTCACATGTTAGCGCTATTTTAATAACAATTTAACAAACAGATCTTTAATTATCCCTCGTTGAAGGTTCACTGGCATATCTTGAATTTCCTTTGTTAAATTTTAATTTTTTTGAATCCTCCAGTTACTTATTTCCTAAAGTATTTTCGTTCTAAATTTCGTGAAATTCTAATGAGTGGTTCTCGAGAAACAGGGTATCTCCGAAAGTCAATTTTTCATTCAATCGCAATTTTTTCGACTTACTACGCATGCGCTGCATTTAACTGGGTTCCTCCGGTAACAAACAAAAGCTGAAAATTGCTGGGTTCTTTGCATCGTTACCTTTTCTAACGTATCTTTGTAATGAAAGACTAAAGCCATCAATACACTGCTTTCAATTATAGAGAAAAATAACACATAGTGCGAGTGTTGAGTAAATAAAATGATCGCTCTATTGACGGCTTGTTTGTTTTTTGAAATCCTTGTGCACGTGCTGAATTGCATCAGCAAAGCGCGCGCGAAAACTGTGTTCGGCCACCTTAAACACCGTTCAAATCAGTGTGAATCAAAAGTATGCTTTATTCAAAAGTATGCTCTATTTTTGTTTGGCTTACGCATTATTCACTCGGTAGGGGGTGAATAATGCTCATTAGCCAGAGATAGCGAACCAATCAGATTGCTTAAGGACGGTGCCTACTTTTGTTAGTGCGCACACGTTCTGCGCATCACGCAAGCCATGGTTAAAGCGCGCGCGCGCGCTGGGGTTGACATTGACG
Source organism: Platygyra sinensis (assembly GCA_019787425.1). Lineage (NCBI taxonomy): Eukaryota > Metazoa > Cnidaria > Anthozoa > Scleractinia > Merulinidae > Platygyra > Platygyra sinensis. The sequence goes on from JAHPZR010035163.1 coordinate 3,087, forward strand.
CAATCAACTGCGCCACCAAGCACACGACTAAAATTAAAGCAAAATTTTCCTACGGTGACCAAATCAATTTTAATGAACCTGTACTTAAACCAGAGAGACCAGAACAGCAGCATATCGCTAGCCACTAACTGTTAACGTCTTTCAGCTGAAAATCTAGCTGTTATCCGCGAAAATTACACTGAAATCCAACTGCAAACATGTACCTGCAGATGACGTAGTGCGCGCGCAGACACGAAAATGTCTTACTTGCTGGGGAGGTGGCAGGAAAAAATGTAACGGGCACCTTAAAAGTTTTCAAAAAAGATCAATAACTTTAAAAAACGCGTGGTTACCCCTACATTTTTTGTTGCGAAATGGAAGCGGCAAGCCTATTCAACATGTGATTAGTTTCTGGTCGTGAACAAAAGGTATTTAGACTGTATTTCAGCTGAACCAGAGGAAGGCTGTCAGAGACGTTAAAAGCGATTTTGCAACGTTTTTTTTTCTAAAAACGTAACAAAAATGATTTTAATGTTACCATTTGACATGTAGTTTAAAGATCTTTTTAAATGTGTTTGCCTTTCTGTATGTAAAGGCGAATTCTAAAGAAATCTGTGAAAAAAAAATCGTTTCCCGCTTTTTTCAGAAAAATGCTGATGTCAGCATTTTTGTTGAGATTCAAGGCTAATTATCTCGAAAAAATGCGTGGCTACCCCTAATTTTCTTTGAGGATCCCAACAGCCCTTGCAAAGATCTACTTTTTCCGCGTGGTCCTAACTTGGCGCAAAAACCTTTGTATTTAGGAGGCACCGTCCTTAAAACACCAAGATCACTGAGTGTGTATATACTAACTGTAGTTAGCATAAATTCCAAGGGCCTGATTACATGAGCCGGGCTGCTTCAGTGTGCCGAGATGACTTTCAGGCCGGTATTACATGAGGCGAGCCAGCCCGGTTGATCGGTTGATGGCTGATGATGAACCTTGGGAAACCGGAGCGAGCTTGATTTTGTACTCTCATTAGCTTAATAAGCCGGGCTTGACATTTTGGGTGGTCGCTTAATCACGGAAGGTTCAGTTCGACTGAAGTATTAAACAATGTTTTTACCTAATATTTACATGACGCACTTAATGTTTAACTGACGCATAAGTCTAATAACTATCAACAGGAAACCTCTCTTAAAAGAATAAGAACTTAGGTGGTCGCTTACGGGAGGTTCTTCTGTATACTGCATAAACTTCAAGGAATATAAAGATGCTTAGAAGGCATACACTGAAAGTAATTTCAGGGCCCAAGGCAGTACAAACACGGTACCGCATGGTAAAAGTTCCAAATTCGATGCCCAATTCATTGCCTGATTTCATACGGTGGGCGCCTAGGTATGAGTCCGTGTATTATGGGATTAACAACACAAGACCAGTATATTCAGAAAGAGCACACCGAGCTTTACAGAATCCTCAAGTTTCGTGTTAATTGGGCCAATATTGAACAAGATACAGCCACTGTTCAAAAACTTCAAAATTTGCAAAGAAATGTATGGATTTCCGGAAATAACAATTATTTTTAAGGACGGTGCCTACTAAATACAAAGGTTTTTGCGCCAGGTTAGGACCACGCGGAAAACGTAGATCTTTGCAAGGGCTATTGGAATCCACAAAGAAAAATAGGGGTAGCCACGCATTTTTTCGAGATAATTAGCTTTGAATCTCAACAAAAACGCTGACATCAGCTATTTTCTGAAAAAAGAGGGAAAGGATATTTCCTCACAGATTTCCTTAGAATTCACTCTTACATACAGAAAGGCAAACACATTTTAAAAGATCTTTAAACTACATAGCAAATGTTAGCATTAAAATCATTTTCGGTACGTTTTTAATAACAAAATCGTTGCAAAAGCGCTTTTAGCGTCTCTGACAGCCTTCCTCTGATTCATCTAAAATACAGTCTAAATACCTTTTGCTCACAACCAGAAACTAATCATATGTTGAATAGGCCATGTGTAGGCTTGCGACTTCCATTTCGCAACATAAAATGTAGGGGTAACCGCACGTTTTTTAAAGTTATTGATCTTTTTTGAAAACTTTCACGGTCCCCGTTACATTTTTTCCAGTCACCTCCCCAGAAAGTGAGACATTTGCGTTTTTGCGCGCGCACTACGCCATCTGCAGGTACATGATTACAGTTTGGTTTCAGTGTAATTTTCGAAAGATAACAGCCAGGTTTTCAGGTGGAAGACGTTAACATTTATTGGTTAGCGATATGCTGCTATTCCGGTGTTCCTGATTTAAGTACAGGTTCATTAAAATTGATTTGGTCACAGTAGGAAAATTTTGCTTTAATTTTAGTCGTGTACCTGGTGGCGTAGTTGATTGCGCGCGCTTAAGGTGGCCGAACACAGTTTTCGCGCGTGCTTTTACTTACTTACTTAGGCCTTGAACCCCTGGAGGGGCATAGGCCATCCACAACAGTCCGCCAGCGTCCACGGTCCTGGGCGATTCGCTCCAACTCTCTCCAGGTGCAGCCGGTCTGCTTGGCGTCCGCCTCTAGGTCTCTTCTCCAGGTGTTCTTTGGTCGGCCTCTCTTTCTCTTCCCCTGAGGATTCCAGGTCAAGCCCTGGCGTGTGATGTTTGTTGATGGTTTCCTCAGGGTATGCCCTATCCATCGCCATCTTCTTCTCCTGATCTCTTCTTCTCTTGGCACTTGGTTAGTTCTTTCCCAGAGATCTGCATTACCGATGGTATTTGGCCAGTGCATCTTTAGAATTCTTCGCAGGCATGAATTGATGAAGGTCTGAACTCTTTTGATGGTTGTCTTTGTTGTTCTCCACGTCTCTGCTCCATACAGAAGGACTGATTTGACGTTGGAGTTGAACAGGCGGATTTTGGTGCGAGATGTTATAAGGTTGGATCGCCAGATGTTCTTTAGGGCTATGAACGCTGCTCTTGCCTTCCCGATGCGGGTCTTAACGTCTGCATCTGTTCCTCCCTGCTGGTTGATAACGCTCCCAAGGTAGGTGAAAGTCTCGACCTCTTCCAGGTTGTTGTCTCCCAACTTCACCGCTTCTCTGCTGGAGGCGTTGATTTTCAGGATCTTGGTCTTGTTGGGGTGGATCTGGAGGCCGACTTGGGAGGCATGGGAGGCTAAGCTTGTGGTCTTGTTCTGCATCTGTTGTTGATTGTGGGAGAGCAGAGCGAGATCATCAGCAAAGTCAAGGTCGTCCAGCTCCAGCTCGTCGTGCTTTTGCTGCTGCAATATTCAACACGTGCACAAGGATTTCAAAAAAACAAACATGCCGTCAAAAGAGCGATCATTTTATTTACTCAACACCCGCACTATCTGTGTTATTTTTCTCTATAATTGAACGCAGTGTATCGATGGCTTAAGTCTTTTATTACAAAGATATGTCAGAAAAGGTAACGATGCAAAGAACCCAGCAATTTTCAGCTTTTGTTTGTTACCGAAAGAACCCAGTTAAATACGACGCATGCGCAGTTGCTCGAAAAATTGAGACCGATTGCTTTAGCAGAAACATGCCGATTTCTAACGATCCAGTCGTTAGAATTTCAAGAAATTTGGCAGAAAAGTAGATCAGAGACAACGTGAATGATCTATCAAAAAAATTATGAATTTTGACATAGGGAATGTTTAATAATACGGAAAACGATTAACGGCGAATTACGAAAATCGCCTATGTCAAAATTTTATTAGAACCGTGTTCACGGAAGGGATTTAATGTCAATTCTTAGTCTGCAAAATATGAAAGCAATTCAACGACTGGATTTCTTTTAAATAAACAAAAACCATTATTTAAGCCTTGCTTTTAACCAGTCCCGTTGCCATGGCAACAGCACACACCCTAATCAAAATGCGAGAATAAATATTTCTGTGGTTAACCTTGACTCTGGCAAAAAATGGGCACCAAAGCATAAATAATTTAAAAGTTATGGCGAATTAGGCATAGGCACTTGAAAACTGTGTTCGGCCACCTTAAACCATGGCTTGCGTGATGCGCAGAATGTGTGCGCACTAGGAAAAGTAGGCACCGTCCTTAAGACAAAAATGCAAATGAAGACTTTACGTAACCTCTTCAGTTGAGTATCACTGAAAGGATTAACAGAACAACAGATCATTTGGAGAATTATCTTCTAGTGCATTAAAACTTTTACATACGTTGTTGTTAACTTGATAGAGCGGTTTCCAATTGACTGTCGTAAAACCAAAACCAAAGTAATTACTCTAGCCAATCACAAAGAACACAGACAATACAGTGAACCAATCGCAAAGCGCGGGAAAATGCATGCGAACGTTTCACGATTGGTTTTGGTTGTACTTCTGACTGGATGAAAAAATGGCGCGAATTTTTTGAGCCAATCATGTAGCGTAGAAAGTGCAAAACCAATTACTTTTTTACGATATTAAACTACACAAATTCACGCGTGCTCATTGGCTAATTTTTATTGTCAATATGGGGACAGACACATAAATTTAAAATACATGCGACGCGTCAGCGAGCGAAAGTGGGCAATTCGACAATTTGTTATCGTAAAAAACAAATTGATGCCAGTTTTTAATGCGTCTGTCCTGTTATTGACAATGAATTTCGTCATAACATTGTCAAAGTAGTCTGTGGATCCACTCGGCTATCGCCTCGTGGATCCACAGCTACTTTGACAATGTTATGACGAAATTCATGATCAATAGCACGATAGACGCATGAAAAACTGACGTCAATTTGTTAATTCGACACTCGAATGAACACTATACGTTTTCGTTAAGCACTCTGAACTGTTAATTGTGTCGAAACGTTAAAATTATGAAAATTTAAAAACCCCTATCTATGTATGAGCATTAACCGAGCATTTTAATAGAAAAATGGAGCATTAATGGGTAGCATTTTAGCGGAGAAATAAAAGCATAACCTCAACCTCGTTCCCAGGGTCTCTCATCTTACCGCCTAGGGCGAGCGAGGAGAGAGCAAAAGCCTCCAACCGTACCGTACCCAAACGGGTGGGAGGGAACTCCCGTTTGTCCTCCGGGGGAGGGTACGGCTACCTGTCTTAGTAGTTACCTAGCTAGCCTTCGTGTAGCCGTACCCTCCCCCGGAGGAAAAACGGGAGGGTTCCCTCCCTCCCGTTTTTCCTCGGGGGAGGGTACAGCTGCACGTAGGCTAGTAGTTACCAGCCTCCTTCGGTCGGTTGGATATTTCGAAAGCGCGCGCTGCAAAACAAGTTTTTGGTTGATTTCTATTTCGACAAAATTGTTGCTTGCCATTTGGAAGGTTAGTTTACTGTGAATCACCTAAACTCATACTATGGCACGGCTGAGTGACTATGACTGCATTGGATTCGATCTTGATCATACACTAATTCAATATAAGCTGGATAATCTTTACCCGGTAAGTCAAAATTGAGTAGCATTCGTTTGATGATACCCGGTACAATGAATGTTCTTGACTGTTAAGTCGGGTTAGGAGGAAATCAAACGGGCAAAAGCCGTCATCAAGAACTAATGGAAGAGTCCCCTTTCGTTCGACCTTGTAAACTTTCGTTCGAACTGCTTTTGTCCGTTTGACTTCCTCCGACTCTCTGCGTTCGGTCCAAGACTTACATTATTCCTCTAACTTTCGGAGTTGAATGTTTTGTGTCAATGGAATGGTGATGAGGTCCAGTGCTGTCCAATTTGCACTCTGCATTAAGCCTAACTCAATCCTAATTCGTTGTGATCTTGACAGTTGATCTATAGCTGTTTTACCCAAGTGCTAGTCAAGGAAAGAGGCTATGATCCTAGCTTACTAGAAGACGACTTTGATGATCTCAAGGACTTTTGGTATGGAGAGGAGCTCTACTAGCTACTGTAGTTACATAAATACAATTTACCTCTTGTAATAGAGGATTCTCAAAAATCTTTGAAAAATCTTGCAGAAGTCCTCGAACGAAATATTTTGTTAAGGTATTTTCAAGGATTCTCCAAGATCTTTGAAGACCTTGGCAAGATCGTTGAGCAGAATCTTTGAAGACCCTTGAAGTCATCCTGGCAAGAATGATCAAGATCTCTTCAAAGATCCTTGAAGATCTCTAAGAGAATCACCTAAGCTCCGTGAAACTTGAATGATGACTGTAGTGATGGTGATAGTAATGATGACAATGATAATGGTGGAGATTGACAAATGGTCTCAAAATCTCAGGAATTTTTGGGATCATGTATCAGTCAGGAAGTCTCATTGTCATCTGTGTCTTTCTGTCTGACAGTCTAAAATTCTTTAAAGGATCCCAGTCAGCCTCTGCCGTTTTGATGTCATTAAAATGATTGTAAGTTGTGTTGTAAGTTGTGTTTCTGAAAGTATGTTTAATTATGTAAAGGAGTTTCACGCCTATTTCCTTCCTTTTGACTTGCTCCAAATTGCTCTGAATAATTAACAACTATTCTCTGAAATGGAGGTGGCTAGCGCTGGATATTTACCGAGCCACAAATTGGTGGTAAATATCCACCGCTAGCCACCGACACTGAGGTGAATAGTTGTTTTAGTATATACTAAAACAGTGAGATAATATACACACAAAAAAATTAATTTGGATGATTTTTTCACTTGTCACAGCCGCAAACCAGGACGCCATTTTCTCTTGAGCTGTTCGGAGGTAAAAAGTACTGGATATTCGGAGTTTGACAAGCCAATCAGCACGCGCGTTTAACACTATCCACTGTTTTAGTATATACTAAAATATGATAGCCAAACTCTTGCATGTGAACAAAAACAAACTGGCTGACTAGACTCCTTTAAGTCAAAGTCTTGGATCTTCAATACATTGTATAAGGAGAATCACTGACAATTTAATGACTGTTTTAAGAGATCTTTTATGGTCGTCAGCCATCAATATCAAGGCTGTTGCCTCACAAAATTTTTAAGGAGCCCTTCAGGCTCTTAACTTCAAACATTAGGAGTCCAGGATAAAATTTGTTGTGATCATTGTTAGAGAGATTGGGGAAGATGGTGGAGGGGAGTGAATTATGGAAATTTAGGGGAGGGGTCTCAGGGGAAAGAGATTTTCCATGAGACACTAAAAATGGTCTAATGTCAATCAAATTTTTGAAATAAGGCATTCAGCAAAGTGATCAGGTCATGATTGAGAAAGAATACTATTTATGGTCAAACAAATTCAATAATTGGTCTATCTTTGCTAGTCATATTGCTGCAACTTTTTAAACCAAACTTTACATTGCTGCTTTATTCTACTTTAACAAAACAAAATACATTGCACAAATCATGAAATGCAAGCTGCAAATGAAAACAAATAAAAATGAAAGAAGCATTTGGGAGGGGAGGTTTGAATAATTTGGCCTCACTGAAATGCACCTTCCTTCCCCGGCCTCGGACCATAAGTATAAACTAGAAATGATTTTGAGACAGCATTACTGTATTACAGTATATTGGCCTCTTCCTTGCTTTTTTACCCAAAAATAGGGGCACAGCTCCTGGGCCCCTCCCCTAGATCCTGCACTGTTCTCATATATTGGATGGAGTCATGATAATTATTTTGTTTGATAATTAAAATTATAAAACCCTAGTATGCAAAAAAAATGCAATGATGTTTTCCTTTTCCTGGCTAGTTACCAGTACCTGAACATTTCGACTTTTAACTTGTAATACCCTTTCAGAAACTAATTAAAAGAAATTCATTCAGACAGTGTACATCTAAATGAAGTTTTCCAAACTATCAGGCAAAAAAGCTCAAGAATTTAGACACATTTATCTATATTCAATTGTAAATATAATATCAGCAGCATTATCACTCCAATTCCAAAAATACTATTTTGTTATCAAAGTAGCTCTTTTTCCAACTGGAATCAGTAAGGCATTAAACACAGACACAATCCATTGGCAAACATTTTATTCAATACCGAGCTTGCAATGCATTATAGGGCAATTTTTCAAATATGGCCTGTTAAGAGTTTTTATGGGAAGTACTGTAGTCAAAAATATAAAAGAGTTTGTATGGAAAATTAGGAGATGACATTTAAGTTGTTCAATGTATTGGGTAAGTTTACTGAATAAAGATTCTTGAACATTTAATGTTGTCATTTTTTTTCTCATCATGGAGAGTTTTAAAACAAGTTTTGAGTGAATTTTGTTTATATTTGCCATACAGTATTACTCTTTGAAGAGTGTTTTTGTCATCAAACCTGGCCGAAGTTTTCCTACCTTGTATATTATTATTATAACACCATATTGCAGGAGGCACCTTTAGGACTCCCCGCGTAATAGAGAGAGAAGAAGAGAGAATGTAGGTATTTCCGGTATATAGCCGCAAAAAATCTCGATTTGATCGCTTGCACGCCCGCAAGGGATCGACGTTTTTCCCGCAAACGCTCATGGGAGGCCAGCAAAGGGACACGGGCGCGAGGACTTGCGGGATCGGCGTCTATGCCACGAGCTTTGTCCTTGGTTTAGATCTCGAGTTCAAGCGTCCCTGAAAAGCGTTTGTATTTGCCGGCCTCCATTACTATTTCAGCTCGATTAAATTAGCTCGCTTCGAAATGGCCGAGATTATGATCTAAAACAAATTGAAAACGCTTTCAGAGATCCTGAAGATGGATTTTGGGGGAAAAACAGCTCAGAGAGTCCTGAAGTATACTAGATCGAAATTCGAGGCCAGTGTGGTTCATTTGCGACTAAATAGCTAAATCAGTATAGTACCTTCCGATCGTCAGAATTACCCAAGGATAACAATAAGGTGACAGGCCTGCGCGACTCCCATTCACGTGTAGTAGCCGCTTAGGAAGTTTTGCCCCTTTTGTATGGTACGATCGGAGGATCTTTGAATATTTCGCTAAGCACTAATCCTGTGTTTTCAGGGAGACATTTCGTCAGAGTAAAGCCGTTAGAGGTCATATTTCTGTGTGGCTTCCGCTGTTATCCGCTTGTAATTTGCAGAGTTTGACACCTCTGTTTTTTTTGCCAGTTTTTTTCTCTTGATATTGCAAGATATGTTTTAGGTTCTCTCAAATGTTAGCTCTGGAGGAATAAAGTTTGAAATATTCCTTTGGCATCTCGTTTATTTGGATGGCTTATTTTCACTGAGTAATCTTACGGCAGGGATCCAAATGTAAATGTTTTGCGGCGTTTTCATTGAGGACAAAAAGCTTGACTCTAATTTGCATATATGGCGACTGTAACGCGATACTTTTGTTTACATTTCACCTCTGTTGTGCTTTCGAGATACGTTTGCTCGTACACTCTTTTCTTTTCTAAGGATGTTATTTTTCCGGCCCAGACTGAATATTCTTATTTTTCTGCCGATTTTAGGCTGAAAATATTCTTGTATTATTCTTACATTATAGCTTATGGCATTTTCGTTTTATTTAGAATTTATTAGGCTATCAAGTACAAGTGTTTGGTTTCTGGATCTGGATCGCGTTCAGCACATTGTGCATGTGCTCT
>JAHPZR010035163.1:22500-23976 GCA_019787425.1 Platygyra sinensis
GTCAAAATATAAAGAGTTTGTACGGAAATTAGGAGATGATATTTACATTAATTATTCAATGTATGGGTAATTTATCGAATATTAAATTAAACAAGATTTGAATGAATTTTGATATATTTGCAATATGGTGTTATAATAATAATATACTAGTAATAGTTATCACTAAAGCTGCCCCCGCTTTCTTTTATTTCTGCTCATTGAAACAAAAATATTGAACGTTATTGTTCTAGTCGGATACTAAAAAAAAACAATTGTCTTGATAGGAACTCTTTTTTATATAAGAATATATTTTGATGTGACATCTTGGCCTCGCTACGAAAAGTGGTGTCCAGAGCACATGCACAATGTGCTGAACGCGATCCAGATCCAGAAACCAAACACTTGTACTTGATAGCCTAATAAATTCTAAATAAAACGAAAATGCCATAAGCTATAATGTAAGAATAATACAAGAATATTTTCAGCCTAAAATCGGCAGAAAAATAAGAATATTCAGTCTGGGCCGGAAAAATAACATCCTTAGAAAAGAAAAGAGTGTACGAGCAAACGTATCTCGAAAGCACAACAGAGGTGAAATGTAAACAAAAGTATCGCGTTACAGTCGCCATATATGCAAATTAGAGTCAAGCTTTTTGTCCTCAATGAAAACGCCGCAAAACATTTACATTTGGATCCCTGCCGTAAGATTACTCAGTGAAAATAAGCCATCCAAATAAACGAGATGCCAAAGGAATATTTCAAACTTTATTCCTCCAGAGCTAACATTTGAGAGAACCTAAAACATATCTTGCAATATCAAGAGAAAAAAACTGGCAAAAAAAACAGAGGTGTCAAACTCTGCAAATTACAAGCGGATAACAGCGGAAGCCACACAGAAATATGACCTCTAACGGCTTTACTCTGACGAAATGTCTCCCTGAAAACACAGGATTAGTGCTTAGCGAAATATTCAAAGATCCTCCGATCGTACCATACAAAAGGGGCAAAACTTCCTAAGCGGCTACTACACGTGAATGGGAGTCGCGCAGGCCTGTCACCTTATTGTTATCCTTGGGTAATTCTGACGATCGGAAGGTACTATACTGATTTAGCTATTTAGTCGCAAATGAACCACACTGGCCTCGAATTTCGATCTAGTATACTTCAGGACTCTCTGAGCTGTTTTTCCCCCAAAATCCATCTTCAGGATCTCTGAAAGCGTTTTCAATTTGTTTTAGATCATAATCTCGGCCATTTCGAAGCGAGCTAATTTAATCGAGCTGAAATAGTAATGGAGGCCGGCAAATACAAACGCTTTTCAGGGACGCTTGAACTCGAGATCTAAACCAAGGACAAAGCTCGTGGCATAGACGCCGATCCCGCAAGTCCTCGCGCCCGTGTCCCTTTGCTGGCCTCCCATGAGCGTTTGCGGGAAAAACGTCGATCCCTTGCGGGCGTGCAAGCGATCAAATCGAGATTTTTTGCGGCTATATACCG
>JAHPZR010035164.1:0-16393 GCA_019787425.1 Platygyra sinensis
TGTGGATTAATGTAGGAATTATGTAATGTATTTGTTATAAAGAATAAAATCAAAACAACCTGTACCTCTGAGTGCTGTTGTTTAATTGTTAAGTAACAACATTTTCTCACAACTTAACAATATTTTTTACTGCACAACAGCCCAATTTCGGGGGCACCTCTAAGGTCCTGTGGATTAAAGTAGAAATTATGTAACGTATTTGTTATAAAGAATAAAAAACGAAACAACCTGTGCCTCAGAGTGTTGTCTTCTTATAATTGTAAGGTTACAACATTTTTCAACAACTTTGCAATATTTTTCATTGCACAAAAGCCCATTTTCGGGGCACTATTTATGTCCTGTGAATTTAATTAGAAATTATGTAATGTATTTGTTATAAAGAATAAAAACCAAAACAACCGGTGTCTCAGAGTGTTATCTTCTTTAATTGTAAGGTTATGACATTTTTCGACAATTTTGCAATATTTTTCATTCCATGAAAGCCCATTTTCGGGGGCACCTCTTAAGTCCTGTGGATTAAAGTAGAAATTAGGTAATGTATTTGTTACAAAGAATAAAAAACGAAACAACTGTGCCTCAGAGTGTTGTCGTCTTATAATTGTAAGGTTACAACATTTTTTCAACAACTTTGCAATACTTTTCATTGCACTAAAGCCCATTTTCGGGGCACTATTTATGTCCTGGGAATTTAATTAGAAATTATGTAATGTATTTGTTGTAAAGAATAAAAAACAAAACAACCGGTGCCTCAGTGTTATCTTCTCTAATTGTAAGGTTATGACATTTTTTGACAACTTTGCAATATTTTTCATTGCACGAAAGCCCATTTTTGAGGGCACTATTTAGGTCCCGTGCATTAAATTAGAAATTATGTAATGTAATTGTTATAAAGAGTAAAAAGCAAAACAACCTGTGCCTTAGTGTTATCTTCTTTAATTGTAAGGTTGCAACATTTTTCAACAACTTTGCAATATTTTTCACTGCACAAAAGTCCATTTACGGGGGCACTATTCAGTTCCTGTGCATTAAATTAGAAATTATGTAATGTATTGGTTATAAAGATCAAAAACAAAACAACCTGTGCCTTAGCGTTATCTTCTTTAATTGTAAGGTTACAACATTTTCCAGCAACTTTGCAATATTTTTCATTGCATGAAAGCCCATATACGGGGGCACTATTTAGGTCCTGTGGATTAAATTAGAAATTATGTAATGGATTGGTTATAAAGAATAAAAAAACAAAACAACCTTTGCCTCAGAGTGTTATTTTCTTTAACTGTAAGGTTTCACCATTTTTAAACAACTTTACAATGTTTTTCATTGCACAAAAGCCCATTTTTGGGGGAACTATTTAGGTCCTGTTGATTAAATTAGAATTATGTAATGTATCTGTTAAGAATAAAAACAAAACAACTTGTGTGTCAAACTACCTTGTTCTATACTGAATCAGCAATAATTATAAAAGAAAATAACAAATTTATCAAAGAATGTTCTTTTATTGCTAAATTTTGATAGTGTCCTGCAAATGTTGCAAACATTCTGCAATTGATCACATGTACTCATTTTCGGGAGTACCTTTTTCTATTACCGTAAAATTCAAATTGGGCCAAAAGCAATTTTTATTCTAGAAGTTATGAGCTCCATTCAGGAGCATAATTCTTTTTCAAACAAACTACATTGGGCAGAGCTACTAACCAAACTGGCCATAATAACAGCAACACCTGGCAGAATTGAATGGAGAGATCACACTTGGCTGATGGACTCGATGTTCTTTAACCCATGTATTTACTGGATCATGTCATTTTCAGAGGGTAAGTAAATTTAAAACACTTTGTGAATATTCTCACAGTTAATTTCTATTTTAATTTCCAGGACACCTCATTACCAGCAGAACTATCGCACTGCCAGGCAGACAAATGAACGAAAGAGCAAGAAAGAAGTAAATCATACACCTACTGTCGCCTGAGAAGCTAAAAACTCTCTTCCGTGTAACATGGTTAAATACTGCAAACAATTCAGATCAATTTGCTCCTCTAAAGAAAAAAAGTAAACTTGTATCAAAAGTGCAAAGCCTTCGAAAATCTCACTTTGATGGAATTCAAATCCATGACCACCATCAAAAATATATTTTCCAGCCTATAAAATATCAAACACAGAAGCTCAAAAAAAGTCTACCTAAAACCCATGACCTTCATCACAAGATACTTTCCACTTAAAGAAATATCAAAAGAGGAGACTTGATGGGATTGAAATCCATCATACTATGACAAAATATTTGCCGGCTTCACACATATAAAAAAGCTTATAATTCTGACCTTGATGAGAGTCGATCCTTCACCTTATCAAAAAATATTTTCCAGCCTCTAAAATATCACACTTCAAAGCCTTCAAATTCTGGCTTTAACGTAATTCAGATCCATGACCAGATCAAAAGATAAATCCAACTTCTGAAATATAAAAGAAGAAAGCCTATGAAACATTAACATCACCTCCAACAAAATAATTTCCATTCATCAAATATCAAAATTGAGCCTTAAAAAATTCAGGCTTCGATGTAATTCAAACCCATGTCCGCCATTAGAAATATTTTCCAGCTTATGAAATATCAAAAGAGAAGGCCTTTAAAATTCGGGCTTTCATGGGATTCAAACCCATGGCCCTATCACAAAATATTCTTTAGCTTATGAAATATAAAACGAGAAAGCCTTTTAAAATTCAGGCTTTGGCGGGATTCACGCCCATGACAAAATATTTCCCAGCTTCCGAAATATCAAACAAAGCCTATGAAATATTAAAGGGAGCTAATGAAATATCAAATGAAAAAGCCTACAACATTCTGGTTTTCATGGGATTCAAACCGATGGCCTCTATAGCAAAATATTTTCCAGCTTATGAAATATCAAAACAGAAAGCCTTAATACATTTTGGCTTTTATGGGATTCAAACCCATGACCTCTATGACAAAAAAATATTCTCCAACTTAAGTAATATGAAAAAAACCAAGGCCTTAAAAATTCAGGCTTTGATGGGATTCAAACCCATGACAATATTTTCCAACTTCCGAAATAGCAAAAAAGAAAGCTTATAAAATATAAAAGGAGAGAGCTTATGGCATATCAAAAGAAAAAGCCTGCAACAAACTGGGATTCAAACCCATGACCTCTACGACAAAATATTCTCCACATTATGAAATATGAAAAGACAAAGCAGTACAAATTCACGCTTTCATGGGATTCAAACCCATGACCTCTATAACAAATTATTTTCAAGCTTATGAAGTATCAAAAGAGAGAGCCTTACAAATTCAGGCTTTGATGAGATTCAAACCCATGACAAAATATTTTGCAGCTTCCGAAATAGCAAAGATGGAAGCTTATAAAATATTAAAGGAGAGCTTATGGAATATTAAAGGCTAGAGCCTGCAACATTCTGGATTTTATGGGATTCAAACGCATGACCTCTGTAAAAAAATGTTTTTCAGGCTAATGAAATATCAAGAGAAATCCTTACAAATTCAGACTTTCATGGGATCCAAACCCATGTCTGCCATCAAATATATTTTCCAGCTTATGAAATATCAAAACAGAAAGCCCTCCAAAAAAAGGCTTTGATGGGATTCAAACACATGACAAAATATTGTCCAGCTTCCAAAATAGCAAAGAAGAAAGCTTATAATATTTTAAAGGAGAGAGCTTGACCAGATCAAAAGATAAATCCAACTTCTGAAATATAAAAGAAGAAAGCCTATGAAACATTAACATCACCTCCAACAAAATAATTTCCATTCATCAAATATCAAAATTGAGCCTTAAAAAATTTAGGCTTTGATGGGATGCAAACCCATGTCCACCATCAGAAACATATTCCAGCTTATGAAATATCAAATGAGTAAGCCTTGAAAATTCAGGCATTGATGGGATTCTAACCCACGACAAAACATTTTCCAAAATATCAAAGAAATTAAGCGTAATGATATATTAAAGGAGAGGGCTTATGGAATATCAAAGGAGAAAGCCTACAACATTCTGGCTTTAATGACATTCAAACCCATGACCCCTCTAACAAAATATTTTCCAGCTTATGAAATACCAAAAGACAAAGCCTTAAAATTCAGGCTTTGATGGGATTTAAACCCATGCTCACCATAAATATTTTCCAGCTAATGAAATATCAAAAAGCCTCACAAATTCAGGCTCTGATGGGATTCAAACCCAAGGCAAAATATTTTGCAGCTTCTGAAATAGCAAAGAAGAAAGCTTATAAAATATTAAAGGAGAGAGCTTATGGTATGTCAAAGAGAAGAGCCTCCAACATTCTGGCCTTTAATGGGATTCAAACCCATGACTTCTATAAAAAATATATTTTTCAGCTTATGAAATATCAAAAGAGAAATCCTTACAAATTCATAGTTTCATGGGATTCAAATCCTATGTCTGCCATCAGATTACTTTCCAGGTTAATTTAATATCAAAACAGAAAGCCTTCCAAAAAAAGGCTTTGATGATGGGATTCAAACCCATGACAATATATTTTCCAGCTTCCGAAATAGCAAAGAAGAAAGCTTATAATATTTCAAAGGAGACAGTTTATGGAATATGAAAAGGAAAAGCCTATAATCTGGCTTTTATGGGATTCAAACCCATGACCTCTATGACAAAACACTTTCTAACCTATGAATTACCAAAACAGGAAGCCTTAAAAATTTAGGCTTTGATAGGATTCAAACCCATGTCCACCATCAAAAACATTTTCCAGCTTATGAAATATCAAACGAGTAGGCCTTGAAAATTAAGGGGTGGAAGGAGTAAGCCTAGAAAATTGAGGCAAACCCATGACAAATATATATTCTAGCTTCTGAAATATCAAAGAAAGCCTATGAAATATTATGAGCTTATGAATTATCAAAGAAGAAAGCCTACAACTTTCATGGGATTCAAACCCATGTCCACCATCAGAAAAATTTTCCAGCTTCTGAAATATCAAACGAGTAAGCCTTGAAAATTGAGGCAAACCCATGACAAATATATTTTCTAGCTTCTGAAATATCAAAGAAAGCCTATGAAATATAAACGAAGAGCTTATGAAATATCAAAGAAAAAAGCCTACAACTTTCATGGGATTCAAACCCATGACAAAATATTTTACAGCTTCTGAAATAACAAAGAAGAAAGCCTATGAAATATTAAAGAGAGCTAATGAAATATCAAAGGGAAAAGCCTACAAACAATCTGGCTTTTATGGGTTTCAAATCCATGACCTTTATAACAAAAACATTTTTTAGCTTATGAAATATCAAAAGAGAGCCTTAAAAACGCAGGCTTTGATGGGATTCAAACCCATAACAAAATATTTTCCAGCTTCCAAAATATCACAGAAAGCCTATGATATATTAAAGGAGATAGCTTGTAGAATTTCAAAGGAAAAGCACTACAACATTCTGGCTTTCATGGGATTCAAACCCATGACCTCCATAACAAAATATTTTCTAGCTTATGAAATATCAGAACAGAAAGCCTTAAAAATTTAGGCTTTGATGGGATTCAAACCCATGTCTGCCATCATAAATATTTTCCAGCTTAAGAAATATCAAAAGAGAGCCTTGAAAAGTCAGGCTTTGATGGGATTCAAACCCATGACAAAATATTTTGCAGCTTCCGAAATAGCAAAAAGAAAGCTTATAAAATATTAAAGGAGAGAGCTTATGAAATATCAAAAGAAAGCCTGCAACATTCTGGCTTTTATGGGATTCAAACCCATGACCTCTATGACAAAATATTCCCCAGTTCATGAAATATGAAAAGACAAAGCCTTAAAAATTCAGGCTTTGATGGGATTCAAACCCATGTCTACCATTAGAAACATTTTCCAGCTTATGAAATATCAAAACAGAAAGCCCTCCAAAAAAGGCTTTGGTGGGATTCAAACCCATGACAAAATATTTTCTAGCTTCCGAAATAGCAAAGAAGAAAGCTTATAATATTTTAGAGGAGAGAGCTTATGGAAGACTATAACATTCTCGCTTTTATGGCATTCAAACCCATGACCTCTATAACAAATTATTTTCTAGCTTATGAAGTATCAAAAGAGAAAGCCTTACAAATTCAGGCTTTGATGAGATTCAAACCCATGACAAAATATTTTCCAGCTTCCGAAATAGCAAAATTAACAGAAAGCATATAAAATATTAAAGGAGAGAGCTTATGGAATATCAAAAGAAAAGCCTGCAACATTCTGGCTTTTGAGATTCAAACCCATGACCTCTATGACACAATATTCTCCAGCTTATGAAATATGAAAAGACAAAGCCTTGCAAATTCAGGCTTTGATGGGATTCAAATCCATGTTCACCATCAGAAACGTTTTCCAGCTTATGATATATCAAAAGAGAAAGCCTTAAAAATTCAGGCATTGATGGGATTCAAACCCTATGACAAAATATTTTCTAGCTTTCGAAATAGCAAAGAAAAAAGCTTATAAAATATTAAAGGAGGGAGCTTATGAAATATAAAAAGGAAAAGCCTAAAACATTCTGGCTTTTATGGGATTCAAACCCATGACCTCTACGACAAAATACTCTGTAGCTTATGAAATATCAAAACAGGAAGCCTTAAAAAATTTAGGCTTTGATGGGATGCAAACCCATGTCCACCATCAGAAACATTTTCCAGCTTATGAAATATCAAATGAGTAAGCCTTGAAAATTCAGGCATTGATGGGATTCTAACCCACGACAAAACATTTTCCAAAATATCAAAGAAATTAAGTGTAATGATATATTAAAGGCGAGGGCTTATGGAATATCAAAGGAGAAAGCCTACAACATTCTGGCTTTAATGACATTCAAACCCATGACCCCTCTAACAAAATATTTTCCAGCTTATGAAATATCAAAAGACAAAGCCTTAAAATTCAGGCTTTGATGGGATTTAAACCCATGCTCACCATAAATATTTTCCAGCTAATGAAATATCAAAAAGCCTCACAAATTCAGGCTCTGATGGGATTCAAACCCAAGGCAAAATATTTTGCAGCTTCTGAAACAGCAAAGAAGAAAGCTTATAAAATATTAAAGGAGAGAGCTTATGGTATGTCAAAGAGAAGAGCCTCCAACATTCTGGCCTTTAATGGGATTCAAACCCATGACTTCTATAAAAAATATATTTTTCAGCTTATGAAATATCAAAAGAGAAATCCTTACAAATTCATAGTTTCATGGGATTCAAATCCTATATATGTCTGCCATCAGATTACTTTCCAGGTTAATTAAATATCAAAACAGAAAGCCTTCCAAAAAAAGGCTTTGATGATGGGATTCAAACCCATGACAATATATTTTCCAGCTTCCGAAATAGAAAAGAAGAAAGCTTATAATATTTCAAAGGAGACAGTTTATGGAATATGAAAAGGAAAAGCCTATAATCTGGCTTTTATGGGATTCAAACCCATGACCTCTATGACAAAACACTTTCTAACCTATGAAACACCAAAACAGAAAGCCTTAAAAATTTAGGCTAGCTTTGATGGGATTCAAACCCATGTCCACCATCAGAAAAATTTTCCAGCTTACAAAATATCAAACGAGTAAGCCTTGAAAATTGAGGGGTGGAAGGAGTAAGCCTAGAAAATTGAGGCAAACCCATGACAAATATATATTCTAGCTTCTGAAATATCAAAGAAAGCCTATGAAATATTATGAGCTTATGAAATATCAAAGAAGAAAGCGTACAACTTTCATGGGATTCAAACCCATGTCCACCATCAGAAAAAATTTCCAGCTTATAAAATATCAAATGAGTAAAGCCTTGAAAATTGAGGCATGGAACGAGTAAGCGTTGAAAATTGAGGCAAACCAAAGACACATATATTTTCTAGCTTCTGAAATATCAAAGAAAGCCTATGAAATATAAACGAAGAGCTTATGAAATATCAAAGGAAAAAGCCTACAACTTTCATGGGATTCAAACCCATGACAAAATATTTTACAGCTTCTGAAATAACAAAGAAGAAAGCCTATGAAATATTAAAGAGAGCTAATGGAATATCAAAGGGAAAAGCCTACAAACAATCTGGCTTTTATGGGTTTCAAATCCATGACCTTTATAAAAAAAACATTTTTTAGCTTATGAAATATCAAAAGAGAGCCTTAAAAACGCAGGCTTTGTTGGGATTCAAACCCATAACAAAATATTTTCCAGCTTCCAAAATATCAGAGAAAGCCTATGAAATATTAAAGGAGATAGCTTGTAGAATTTCAAAGGAAAAGCACTACAACATTCTGGCTTTCATGGGATTCAAACCCATGACCTCTATAACAAAATATTTTCTAGCTTATGAAATATCAGAACAGAAAGCCTTAAAAATTTAGGCTTTGATGGGATTCAAACCCACGTCTGCCATCATAAATATTTTGCAGCTTAAGAAATATCAAAAGAGAAAGCCTTGAAAAGTTAGGCTTAGATGGGATTCAAACCCATGACAAAAAATTTTGCAGCTTCCGAAATAGCATGAGAGAAAGCTTATAAAATATTATTGGAGAGCTTATGAAATATCAGAAGAAAGCCTGCAACATTCTGGCTTTTATGGGATTCAAACCCATGACCTCTATGACAAAATATTCCCCAGCTTATGAAACATGAAAAGACAAAGCCTTACAAATTCAGGCTTTGATGGGATTCAAACCCATGTCTACCATTAGAAACATTTTCCAGCTTATGAAATATCAAAACAGAAAGCCCTCCAAAAAAGGCTTCGATGGGATTCAAACCCATGACAAAATATTTTCTAGCTTCCGAAATAGCAAAGAAGAAAGCTTATAATATTTTAAAGGAGAAAGCTTATGGAAGCCTATAACATTCTGGCTTTTATGGGATTCAAACCCATGACCTCTATGACAAATTATTTTCTAGCTTATTATATATCGAAACAGGAAGCTTTATAAATTTAGCCTCTGATGGAATTCAAACCCATGTCCACCATCAGAAACATTTTGCAGCTTAAGAAATATCAAATGAGTAAGCCTTGAAAATTCAGGCATTGATGGGATTCTAACCCATTTCAAAATATTTTCCAAAAACATCAAAGAAGCCTCATGAAAGTATTAAAGGAGAGGGGATTAGGAATATCAAGCGAGAGCCTACAACATTTTGGCTTTAACGAGATCAATCCCCATGACTATATAACAAAATTGCCAGCTTATGAAATATCAAAGACAAAGCCTTGAAAAGTCAGGCTTTGAAGGATTCAAACCCGTGATAAATATTTTCCAGCTTCTGAAACAGCAAAGAAGACACCACCAGACACCCTATTAAAAACATTGAAGGAGAGAGCTCATGGAATATCAAAAGAAAAGCCTGTAAAACATTCTGGCTCTTATGGATTCAAACCCAGAACTAACATCGACAAAATATCCCAGCCTAGCTATAGAAATACGAAAAAGAAATTTAAGCCTTACAAATTCATGGCTTTGATGGGATCAAAAACCCATAAAGACCAGAATGTTGGAGGCTCTTCTCTTTGACATACCATAAGCTCTCTCCTTTAATATTTTATAAGCTTTCTTCTTTGCTGTTTCAGAAGCTGCAAAATATTTTGCCTTGGGTTTGAATCCCATCAGAGCCTGAATTTGTGAGGCTTTTTGATATTTCATTAGCTGGAAAATATTTATGGTGAGCATGGGTTTAAATCCCATCAAAGCCTGAATTTTAAGGCTTTGTCTTTTGATATTTCATAAGCTGGAAAATATTTTGTTAGAGGGGTCATGGGTTTGAATGTCATTAAAGCCAGAATGTTGTAGGCTTTCTCCTTTGATATTCCATAAGCCCTCGCCTTTAATATATCATTACACTTAATTTCTTTGATATTTTGGAAAATGTTTTGTCGTGGGTTAGAATCCCATCAATGCCTGAATTTTCAAGGCTTACTCATTTGATATTTCATAAGCTGGAAAATGTTTCTGATGGTGGACATGGGTTTGCATCCCATCAAAGCCTAAATTTTTTAAGGCTTCCTGTTTTGATATTTCATAAGCTACAGAGTATTTTGTCGTAGAGGTCATGGGTTTGAATCCCATAAAAGCCAGAATGTTTTAGGCTTTTCCTTTTTATATTTCATAAGCTCCCTCCTTTAATATTTTATAAGCTTTTTTCTTTGCTATTTCGAAAGCTAGAAAATATTTTGTCATAGGGTTTGAATCCCATCAATGCCTGAATTTTTAAGGCTTTCTCTTTTGATATATCATAAGCTGGAAAACGTTTCTGATGGTGAACATGGATTTGAATCCCATCAAAGCCTGAATTTGCAAGGCTTTGTCTTTTCATATTTCATAAGCTGGAGAATATTGTGTCATAGAGGTCATGGGTTTGAATCTCAAAAGCCAGAATGTTGCAGGCTTTTCTTTTGATATTCCATAAGCTCTCTCCTTTAATATTTTATATGCTTTCTGTTAATTTTGCTATTTCGGAAGCTGGAAAATATTTTGTCATGGGTTTGAATCTCATCAAAGCCTGAATTTGTAAGGCTTTCTCTTTTGATACTTCATAAGCTAGAAAATAATTTGTTATAGAGGTCATGGGTTTGAATGCCATAAAAGCGAGAATGTTATAGTCTTCCATAAGCTCTCTCCTCTAAAATATTATAAGCTTTCTTCTTTGCTATTTCGGAAGCTAGAAAATATTTTGTCATGGGTTTGAATCCCACCAAAGCCTTTTTTGGAGGGCTTTCTGTTTTGATATTTCATAAGCTGGAAAATGTTTCTAATGGTAGACATGGGTTTGAATCCCATCAAAGCCTGAATTTTTAAGGCTTTGTCTTTTCATATTTCATGAACTGGGGAATATTTTGTCATAGAGGTCATGGGTTTGAATCCCATAAAAGCCAGAATGTTGCAGGCTTTCTTTGATATTTCATAAGCTCTCTCCTTTAATATTTTATAAGCTTTCTTTTTGCTATTTCGGAAGCTGCAAAATATTTTGTCATGGGTTTGAATCCCATCAAAGCCTGACTTTTCAAGGCTCTCTTTTGATATTTCTTAAGCTGGAAAATATTTATGATGGCAGACATGGGTTTGAATCCCATCAAAGCCTAAATTTTTAAGGCTTTCTGTTCTGATATTTCATAAGCTAGAAAATATTTTGTTATGGAGGTCATGGGTTTGAATCCCATGAAAGCCAGAATGTTGTAGTGCTTTTCCTTTGAAATTCTACAAGCTATCTCCTTTAATATATCATAGGCTTTCTGTGATATTTTGGAAGCTGGAAAATATTTTGTTATGGGTTTGAATCCCATCAAAGCCTGCGTTTTTAAGGCTCTCTTTTGATATTTCATAAGCTAAAAAATGTTTTTGTTATAAAGGTCATGGATTTGAAACCCATAAAAGCCAGATTGTTTGTAGGCTTTTCCCTTTGATATTTCATTAGCTCTCTTTAATATTTCATAGGCTTTCTTCTTTGTTATTTCAGAAGCTGTAAAATATTTTGTCATGGGTTTGAATCCCATGAAAGTTGTAGGCTTTTTTCTTTGATATTTCATAAGCTCTTCGTTTATATTTCATAGGCTTTCTTTGATATTTCAGAAGCTAGAAAATATATTTGTCATGGGTTTGCCTCAATTTTCAAGGCTTACTCGTTTGATATTTCAGAAGCTGGAAAATTTTTCTGATGGTGGACATGGGTTTGAATCCCATGAAAGTTGTAGGCTTTCTTCTTTGATAATTCATAAGCTCATAATATTTCATAGGCTTTCTTTGATATTTCAGAAGCTAGAATATATATTTGTCATGGGTTTGCCTCAATTTTCTAGGCTTACTCCTTCCACCCCTTAATTTTCAAGGCCTACTCGTTTGATATTTCATAAGCTGGAAAATGTTTTTGATGGTGGACATGGGTTTGAATCCTATCAAAGCCTAAATTTTTAAGGCTTCCTGTTTTGGTAATTCATAGGTTAGAAAGTGTTTTGTCATAGAGGTCATGGGTTTGAATCCCATAAAAGCCAGATTATAGGCTTTTCCTTTTCATATTCCATAAACTGTCTCCTTTGAAATATTATAAGCTTTCTTCTTTGCTATTTCGGAAGCTGGAAAATATATTGTCATGGGTTTGAATCCCATCATCAAAGCCTTTTTTTGGAAGGCTTTCTGTTTTGATATTAAATTAACCTGGAAAGTAATCTGATGGCAGACATAGGATTTGAATCCCATGAAACTATGAATTTGTAAGGATTTCTCTTTTGATATTTCATAAGCTGAAAAATATATTTTTTATAGAAGTCATGGGTTTGAATCCCATTAAAGGCCAGAATGTTGGAGGCTCTTCTCTTTGACATACCATAAGCTCTCTCCTTTAATATTTTATAAGCTTTCTTCTTTGCTATTTCAGAAGCTGCAAAATATTTTGCCTTGGGTTTGAATCCCATCAGAGCCTGAATTTGTGAGGCTTTTTGATATTTCATTAGCTGGAAAATATTTATGGTGAGCATGGGTTTAAATCCCATCAAAGCCTGAATTTTAAGGCTTTGTCTTTTGGTATTTCATAAGCTGGAAAATATTTTGTTAGAGGGGTCATGGGTTTGAATGTCATTAAAGCCAGAATGTTGTAGGCTTTCTCCTTTGATATTCCATAAGCCCTCTCCTTTAATATATCATTACGCTTAATTTCTTTGATATTTTGGAAAATGTTTTGTCGTGGGTTAGAATCCCATCAATGCCTGAATTTTCAAGGCTTACTCATTTGATATTTCATAAGCTGGAATATGTTTCTGATGGTGGACATGGGTTTGCATCCCATCAAAGCCTAAATTTTTTAAGGCTCAATTTTGATATTTGATGAATGGAAATTATTTTGTTGGAGGTGATGTTAATGTTTCATAGGCTTTCTTCTTTTATATTTCAGAAGTTGGATTTATCTTTTGATCTGGTCAAGCTCTCTCCTTTAAAATATTATAAGCTTTCTTCTTTGCTATTTTGGAAGCTGGACAATATTTTGTCATGTGTTTGAATCCCATCAAAGCCTTTTTTTGGAGGGCTTTCTGTTTTGATATTTCATAAGCTGGAAAATATATTTGATGGCAGACATGGGTTTGGATCCCATGAAAGTCTGAATTTGTAAGGATTTCTCTTGATATTTCATTAGCCTGAAAAACATTTTTTTACAGAGGTCATGCGTTTGAATCCCATAAAATCCAGAATGTTGCAGGCTCTAGCCTTTAATATTCCATAAGCTCTCCTTTAATATTTTATAAGCTTCCATCTTTGCTATTTCGGAAGCTGCAAAATATTTTGTCATGGGTTTGAATCTCATCAAAGCCTGAATTTGTAAGGCTCTCTCTTTTGATACTTCATAAGCTTGAAAATAATTTGTTATAGAGGTCATGGGTTTGAATCCCATGAAAGCGTGAATTTGTACTGCTTTGTCTTTTCATATTTCATAATGTGGAGAATATTTTGTCGTAGAGGTCATGGGTTTGAATCCCAGTTTGTTGCAGGCTTTTTCTTTTGATATGCCATAAGCTCTCTCCTTTTATATTTTATAAGCTTTCTTTTTTGCTATTTCGGAAGTTGGAAAATATTGTCATGGGTTTGAATCCCATCAAAGCCTGAATTTTTAAGGCCTTGGTTTTTTTCATATTACTTAAGTTGGAGAATATTTTTTTGTCATAGAGGTCATGGGTTTGAATCCCATAAAAGCCAAAATGTATTAAGGCTTTCTGTTTTGATATTTCATAAGCTGGAAAATATTTTGCTATAGAGGCCATCGGTTTGAATCCCATGAAAACCAGAATGTTGTAGGCTTTTTCATTTGATATTTCATTAGCTCCCTTTAATATTTCATAGGCTTTGTTTGATATTTCGGAAGCTGGGAAATATTTTGTCATGGGCGTGAATCCCGCCAAAGCCTGAATTTTAAAAGGCTTTCTCGTTTTATATTTCATAAGCTAAAGAATATTTTGTGATAGGGCCATGGGTTTGAATCCCATGAAAGCCCGAATTTTAAAGGCCTTCTCTTTTGATATTTCATAAGCTGGAAAATATTTCTAATGGCGGACATGGGTTTGAATTACATCGAAGCCTGAATTTTTTAAGGCTCAATTTTGATATTTGATGAATGGAAATTATTTTGTTGGAGGTGATGTTAATGTTTCATAGGCTTTCTTCTTTTATATTTCAGAAGTTGGATTTATCTTTTGATCTGGTCATGGATCTGAATTACGTTAAAGCCAGAATTTGAAGGCTTTGAAGTGTGATATTTTAGAGGCTGGAAAATATTTTTTGATAAGGTGAAGGATCGACTCTCATCAAGGTCAGAATTATAAGCTTTTTTATATGTGTGAAGCCGGCAAATATTTTGTCATAGTATGATGGATTTCAATCCCATCAAGTCTCCTCTTTTGATATTTCTTTAAGTGGAAAGTATCTTGTGATGAAGGTCATGGGTTTTAGGTAGACTTTTTTTGAGCTTCTGTGTTTGATATTTTATAGGCTGGAAAATATATTTTTGATGGTGGTCATGGATTTGAATTCCATCAAAGTGAGATTTTCGAAGGCTTTGCACTTTTGATACAAGTTTACTTTTTTTCTTTAGAGGAGCAAATTGATCTGAATTGTTTGCAGTATTTAACCATGTTACACGGAAGAGAGTTTTTAGCTTCTCAGGCGACAGTAGGTGTATGATTTACTTCTTTCTTGCTCTTTCGTTCATTTGTCTGCCTGGCAGTGCGATAGTTCTGCTGGTAATGAGGTGTCCTGGAAATTAAAATAGAAATTAACTGTGAGAATATTCACAAAGTGTTTTAAATTTACTTACCCTCTGAAAATGACATGATCCAGTAAATACATGGGTTAAAGAACATCGAGTCCATCAGCCAAGTGTGATCTCTCCATTCAATTCTGCCAGGTGTTGCTGTTATTATGGCCAGTTTGGTTAGTAGCTCTGCCCAATGTAGTTTGTTTGAAAAAGAATTATGCTCCTGAATGGAGCTCATAACTTCTAGAATAAAAATTGCTTTTGGCCCAATTTGAATTTTACGGTAATAGAAAAAGGTACTCCCGAAAATGAGTACATGTGATCAATTGCAGAATGTTTGCAACATTTGCAGGACACTATCAAAATTTAGCAATAAAAGAACATTCTTTGATAAATTTGTTATTTTCTTTTATAATTATTGCTGATTCAGTATAGAACAAGGTAGTTTGACACACAAGTTGTTTTGTTTTTATTCTTAACAGATACATTACATAATTCTAATTTAATCAACAGGACCTAAATAGTTCCCCCAAAAATGGGCTTTTGTGCAATGAAAAACATTGTAAAGTTGTTTAAAAATGGTGAAACCTTACAGTTAAAGAAAATAACACTCTGAGGCAAAGGTTGTTTTGTTTTTTTATTCTTTATAACCAATCCATTACATAATTTCTAATTTAATCCACAGGACCTAAATAGTGCCCCCGTATATGGGCTTTCATGCAATGAAAAATATTGCAAAGTTGCTGGAAAATGTTGTAACCTTACAATTAAAGAAGATAACGCTAAGGCACAGGTTGTTTTGTTTTTGATCTTTATAACCAATACATTACATAATTTCTAATTTAATGCACAGGAACTGAATAGTGCCCCCGTAAATGGACTTTTGTGCAGTGAAAAATATTGCAAAGTTGTTGAAAAATGTTGCAACCTTACAATTAAAGAAGATAACACTAAGGCACAGGTTGTTTTGCTTTTTACTCTTTATAACAATTACATTACATAATTTCTAATTTAATGCACGGGACCTAAATAGTGCCCTCAAAAATGGGCTTTCGTGCAATGAAAAATATTGCAAAGTTGTCAAAAAATGTCATAACCTTACAATTAGAGAAGATAACACTGAGGCACCGGTTGTTTTGTTTTTTATTCTTTACAACAAATACATTACATAATTTCTAATTAAATTCCCAGGACATAAATAGTGCCCCGAAAATGGGCTTTAGTGCAATGAAAAGTATTGCAAAGTTGTTGAAAAAATGTTGTAACCTTACAATTATAAGACGACAACACTCTGAGGCACAGTTGTTTCGTTTTTTATTCTTTGTAACAAATACATTACCTAATTTCTACTTTAATCCACAGGACTTAAGAGGTGCCCCCGAAAATGGGCTTTCATGGAATGAAAAATATTGCAAAATTGTCGAAAAATGTCATAACCTTACAATTAAAGAAGATAACACTCTGAGACACCGGTTGTTTTGGTTTTTATTCTTTATAACAAATACATTACATAATTTCTAATTAAATTCACAGGACATAAATAGTGCCCCGAAAATGGGCTTTTGTGCAATGAAAAATATTGCAAAGTTGTTGAAAAATGTTGTAACCTTACAATTATAAGAAGACAACACTCTGAGGCACAGGTTGTTTCGTTTTTT
>JAHPZR010035166.1:0-10118 GCA_019787425.1 Platygyra sinensis
GCTATTAGTCAGTATTGGTGGCTTAACATTGTTACAGAATAATCAATCGCCATAGCAGTTACTCCACTCCACTGGAGTATTATTCAGATCGTTTCATTGTCACGCTATAAAAAATAAATCGAAAACCACCAGTGCAAAAACGTTAAGACAGTCTTATGTTTATGAAGATGAAATTAAAGAGAAACACATATGATGACCGGCGATGAAATTGCCTCGAGCCACCCCTAATTCCCTGGCGTTGTTTGTGGAATATTTCAGAGCGTTTGCGGGGAAAGCACTCTGAAAGTCGCGAAAATCAATTAATTTCTTCGCCGCGTGAACGAAATTTCACAGCGCTGCGAAAGAAAGATGAAAGTTGTAATTCAAAAAGACGACAAAAAAAAAAACAATTATTTTGAGATCAGTCGTATTTCAACAATGTTAAGTTAGTGGCCATCTAGTTCTTTTCTTGGCAGTTCTGTAGTAGCTGAATAACACTGCAAAAAAACATTTGTCTTTATGGGTAGCTAATGACGTACCTGGATCCCTCGTCCTCCTGAATTCAGTCTTCATTTACTGTTGGCGATATCGCGATTTTCACGAAATCATGAAAAACTTGGTAAAGAATTCATTCTTCCCCGAGAATCTCTTGACTGATGAATCGCATTTATATATTGATGGTGAGTTGAAAGAGATATTTTCGAAAAGGGGAATGTTGTTTAACTTACGTGGAACGCAATCAAAGGCAAACTAAGATCGACTCGCTTCAATTTTAAATTAGCAAGAGGCCATCTAAAAGAGGTTTCCTTTTGACATGCCGGGCAGCTTGTGAAATGAGACTAACAATCAGATGAAGGATCATAAAACATCAGTTTGGTATTCCTTTAATCGGTAAAAGATATTTCACACCTTTTGTATTAATAAACATCTCCTTAGTTTTTTTAAAGTGAATGATCCGAAGATATGTGAAATGAGTAGAATTAGAGAGAAAAGTACCTGTAAAATCGTGAACGCTACCCGAGTTGGAAAAGCAAACACACGAAGAATGCTCAACGAGGGGGAAAGGTCTGAGAAAAAACTGCGCTTTATTTTAACTACTGATTAAGTTGTACTTATATTTTCCGCCTTCGAATTGACTCAGCAGAGAATACGTCTTTTAGTATAAATAACTGACGCCAGACAATTTCAGACTTTTACCTGTTTATTGAGCTGACAATTTTCACTTTTGGCGAACTTTGCTGCAAAAATATCTTAAAATTGTACTTGGATAGTCGCTAATACTAATTTACATTCGTTTTCAAGATTTAACTTGGAAATTAAGTAAAAATTAGCTGTCCCCTTTGTCATATGTCAGCCATGTGTACATTTTTATTACTTTTTTAAACGATCTATTGACATAGCGAACATATTAATTAAACATTTTAACAAAGGAAACCCCAAACATCACGTGGATTGGCGAAACCTAAAACATTAATTAAGTCAGTTAGTGAAGCGTGAGCAAAATGAACTGTAAAAACTTGAACAAAGGCTTCAGTTCTGCCAAGAGCCATAATATTCATTACCTACCTTTTTAAAGGTGGAAAAGTATGTTGTATGTTGCTTTCCACTGTTTCTGCTGACTGCTTGCAGCACAATAGCGCCAGCAGCGGTTTTCTGAGGTGACAGCGACTTCTTCAGGCCTTTCGAACTAAAAAAAACGACACACGAGCGGAGATCCATGGAGATCGGCCGTGTTCCATGAAAAAGAACGTTTTTAACGGATTTAGCAATGCGAGATACTAGTTTTATTACCTCAATAAAATGACAGCTGCTGGTGTTATGCACGTTTATCCTGGCTGATGAAAAAGATAAACCGCTGCAATCAATGACAATCAATGGCAGCCGGGAGCCATCATTTCCGGGCATGGCATCATGCGCGCTTTGATTTGCATAATTTTCGCAGCGCGCGGCGCTGGGAGTAAGTACGACCGCCTTCGGTTTATCGTCACGCTGGAGAAGACTTGCGTGTTTTTTTAAGTCTCAGGACGGAAGCAGTTTAATTAAATGCTTTTTTCGAAAAAGTTTCCACCAGGAAAAACAAACAAGTCACGTTTTTTTCTAGCTAGGGACAGTATTTTAATAACAGTTTTGAGCAATTCAGACCCTGAACGAAAATCCCAGCGTGTGAATGACCTAATGCTAATCAGCTTCCCAGACAGCGAAATTGCAGCCTGTCGAGCTGATGTTCTGTCGAGCGGCACCGTCGAGTTCTCCTGATACATTAGCCTTATGTTAAATGGAAAGAAAATTTGAATAAGTAGCTAAAAGTGGTCATTTGGCTAACTGTTCTGGGATTCACCTCCGGTACTAATCTAGTGTCTTTTAATAAAATTCACGTCTGGTTGCTATGGTGATCCTGGTTTATAGTCAGAACTTTTAAAAGGGTTGTTACCTACGGTGCCTTCTTTTTGTTTTGTTTTTTTTTTCAGTTGTTCGTAGAATGTTTGATTCTTTACTTCTAGCAACTGTAAGTTCTTTTTGTACCCTTTCCTCATTATGTTCTAGATATGCGAAGTATTGAGCCATACAATATTAGCATAATAATAATTTGGGTCGTAAAACACTTGTTAATTTAGATCAGTTATGACTGACGGTATAAATAAAAGATCTTGGCGACTAAGTATTACTGAGGAAAAGCCAAAATTATTTTGAAAGTTAACTGGATATCCTTTTCAACTTGCATTTTGTGTTTTTATTGCTTATTCCGCCTGAGTAAACAACGCTTAAAAATTGGCGTGATGTTAAGTCGTTCCTCATTATATTTTAGTATTTGTTTTCGATGTGTGAGAGCTTTAATGAAGATTTTGCACCAGACGATAGAACCGAAGAAACCCCGTCACTCTCCTTTCTTATCAGCCCAGCAGCTTTTTAAAGCTAAAGTTAATTCAGTTAATTGATGAAGAAGCCTTATTGCCTCTTATTAATATTTAAAACTTTAAGCTGCATGCACAAGGCAGAAAATCAGGAGACTTGAAGCAGGGACATTTGTTTATTTCGCAAGGAAAACAAGCATATAACAGCTTGTGGCCAGTTGGCATGGTATTCAGAATTGTCTGGGAAAATGCATAGAGCTATAGAAACCACAAAAGCTCCAAGCGGACTGCTACTTCAGCCATTTATAAATTCCGAGCGGTTTCGATGGACTGACTGAAACTGAAAAACAAACCAAACGCTGATTACATTTGATTTTCAAGTTAATCATGGTTGCGCAGTTCTGCGCTCAGCAGGTTGAGGAGTACGAAACACTCTTACAGCATCAGGCAACTTTAATGTTAATCCTGTGTGTGCTGAACTTAGTTTTTTCTATTGTGGCAATCCTTGGAAATCTCCTTATCATTCGCGCCTTGTGGAAAACCGCGTCAATCCCCACTACTTTAAAGAAGTTGTTCCTAAGCCTTGCGGTGTCCGATCTCGCCATGGGATTATTTGCGCAACCACTGTTTGGTGTAGTTATTGCAGTGATGTTTAAGATGACGGTTATGGAAACTACAACTCCGACATGTTTTGTCCATCTTTGGTCACCATATGTCATTTTTCGTTATTTTTTCTGGCTTGTGCATCGCTGTTACACGTGACTCTCATCGCTTTTGACAGACTTCTTACGATTTTTCTCCATCTCCGTTATCAAGAACTTGTGACTCCAAACCGCGTTAGTATATCGTTAGTATGTCTGTGGTTGACAAGTGGTGCTGCAGCTTCGATATACATATACCTTCCCAGTAACAATGACAGGGTATCGGAGGTGCTTGAATTAGTTGGCCTTCTCGTCACAACTGTGGCTTATTTTCGCATTTACAAAACTGTGAGACACCATCAGATTCAGATTCAAATTCAAAGTCAATGTCAAACGTAAGTGCTCAAGCAATGGAGACCCTTCGAGAAAGAAAGTCGGCCATAAATGCTTTGATTGTTTACATCGTTTTTCTAGCTTGTTATGTTCCATATTTATGCTGTACTATTTTGTTAATAGTGGATAAACTTCGGGTATCTTTTTTAACAGGTTATGAAATTTCGCTATCCTTGATCCTTCTCAATTCCTCAATAAACCCTTCTAGTTTACTGTTGGCGATTTCGCGAGATCCGTCATATTTCAAAAACATCGTAAAGGGCATACTTCGCATTGCCTAGATAGCCACGACTTGCGAGAACCCTGCGTAAAAATGAGGCTTAACGTGGAATATCAGAAAGGGTGCAGCCCCACTTTGGCTAAATAATATTAAAAAAAACTTGATGTTTGCAAGTGATTTAAGGGAATATTAATATTAATATCAGTATTGTCTCCAATTTATGATAATATCACAAAGTAAATATTGTCCTAATGTGACATCCTAGATACCTTTCGCAACTCACCAATGTATATTATCAGAAACTAGGACGTTTTTCATTTATGTATGTACAACCGTAATTATTGCATATTGGTTAAAAGGGAGACTTCATCGTCAAAAAGGAAGCTGCGGTTCACTTGTCACTCGGTCAAGACTCACTTTTACGCGTACTTTATATTGATGATCGTTCGTTAAGCTTTCCGAAATTTGCACATGATGGCCTCCCCTTTCATGAAACTTTGGTAATAAGACACGTTTAAATCTTTTTAATCAAAATGTTTTCTTGGGTGTGTCTGTCAGTTATTTATTGACTAGACGGCTTTAATGACTGTTAAGACTAAACACGCAAGGTGATATTACAACTTTGAATTGGAAGTAAATAGCAAAAAACCCAGTAAACCCGGGAATTACAAAACGCTGCGCTTAATACCTTAACGTGAGAAAAGCTCCAAAGTGGCAGATCGTGTTGTGTAGTTTGTGTAATTACAACACGGGCGCGCCCACGATATGAAGGCCCCGTCCACACTTTGAACTCGCAACATTTTCTTTCCAGATACGGCTTCGTCTGCACGTATCCGGTAAATTCGGCAGCGAATACGGATGTTTTTCTGCTACGTGTAGACGGGGAAATTTTTGAATCCTGAAAGAAAAGTTTGCGTTTTCGAACTGAAATATCTGGGCGAGTGTGCCACGGTGGACGGGGCCTGAGACGGGTAATGCCAACCTCGTTCCTAGAGCCTTTGCCCTGGCCCTGCTCCCAAGCCAGGGTTAGGGCCCTGGGAACGAGGTTGGTGGATAGCCAACAAAGACGCTTAGTGCTGAGTTGTCTATAATGATCTCATCCATAAACGGCGAGTGGAACTATCGTTTTACGAAAAACTAACTATGCAAAGCTGAGATTCTGTCTAGTGTTTGTAGACTGCTTTCGAGAATTCTCCCGCCCCTCAAGAGATTCCAAGTATACTGTTTCGTTTTGGTTTTACAGTTTCAAATTTTTTCGGCCAAGGTTAAGCATTCCATAAAAATTGCTAGTGAACATGATCTTTTTTATAATTTGCTTAAGGTCCTGTCCATAGTACCCAAGAGAAATTTGAAAATCGCCTTTTTCACTCTGAAACGCATATATGATTCTGTCGTCCACACGACGCCCGGAGGAAACTTGAAAACGCAGCTTTATTTCTACTGTTAGACCTTCCGTTCAGAATAAACAGAGTTTTTCGAAACCCGGTCTTCAACGCGAGCAATTTGAAAAAGCCGCCTTTGCGTTGTAGTTGGGACGTAAAATATTTTGAACACGGACCTTTTCGAAACTTATAACCTCACAATAATCACGTGATAATCCTCCTTGAGTTTTCCCTCAAACACAAATCCAAAATGACCGGTAATAGGAGCTGATGATTGGACGGGGTTTCAGCCCCTGGGCCGGGAGGTACACTGCTTATTCAGTTTTTTTTACTATTTCGACAAAAAAATGACTCGTTTCGTGTACCCTTAACCGTTTATTGAAAAGAAAAAAAAAAAAAAACTACTCGTTTCACATTGCTATTGGCTTCTATTTATAATGTAAATGTAATGTAAATGTAAATGTAATTTTTTTACCATGGAGCACCAAGGAGTTCATAAGAACTCGTTTCAGAAATGTCCGTGCCGTTCCAGGATCGGATTGCATCATTTTAGAACAATGCATCGTTTTTCTAAACGTTTGGAAAGAAGTTAATGAACGCTGTTACAAGAGAACATCAAGCATAATTGACACGATATGTTTAACCGAAAAAAACAAGGAGTATTTATCAAGTTCGGATCCAGTTCACGTTGTGGCGGAAGTAAGGACAAACTCATTCCCAGGGTCTCTCATCTTTCCGCCCCTGAAGCAAGAAGAGGAACGGGAAAATGAGAGAGTCTGGAAACGAGGTTGAAGTAAAGATACTTTATTTCCCTACGCCTTCGTGTACTTAAATTTGTGAAATATTTCCTTTTTTATATACCTGACGCCTGAGAACGGTACCCTTTGGAGGCGGGTGCTTATTTCCTTTATTTTCTTGGACAGATAAGATTTTAAGATTTTTCTGCTTAACCTGCAATCAGTAGGTTGTATGCAGTCATGAGATTGTATTGCAGTCAGTTTCAGTTCACACGCCGTTAAATCAGGCTGCCTTGAACGAGTGAATCTTTTCGGTTAGATTTTAATTTACAAGATGCAACCGATACCGTAGAATTAGAAATCAGCCCGGGAAAATATAAATAGCTAGCATTTCAAATGCTTTTATTGAAGTACAGCTCTGCCACTAGGCTTTTGTACATTACGCTAGCATTTTTTCGAGCATTTTAGTGGGGCAAAAGCATTGAGCATTATTCAAACATTTTAGTGGCATTTTCCTGCAAAATTTCTATATTCCACAGAATATAGAAATAAAATATTTTTTTTACGAGAAAATGAAGACTAAACTTAACCTCTTCACTTAAGTATCACCGAAAGGGGAAAAAGGATTAAGAGATTAACAGATCATTTATAGAATTATCTTCTGGTGTATTAAAACTCTAACGTGCGTTGTTGTTAACTTGTTATACTAAGTACACTTTTTTGTTAACTGTTAATTGTGTTGCCGGGGCGTTAAATTTTACTATTCTGAATATTCAAAACCCCACGGTATGAACATTAACCGAGCATTTTAGTGACATTTTTGGGGGAAACCGAGCATTCTAGTGGAAAAAATGGAGCATTAGGGTGGAGCATTTTAGTGGGGAATTAAAAGCATAATGTACAAAAGCCTATCTGCCACCGACAGCTAGCGAGCTGCAGCTCGCCACAAGCGGCCTTATGTGCTGTTTATTCTGCTCTATATTAATTCACTATTAGATTTTCTACGAACGGAAACAAAGTGGAGTAACCAGACCTCAGTGACTGTAAACGTACGCGCCATGAAATCTATATGAGACGCTTTTTCATGTAGTGGTATCTAGTTTGACATTTTTAAAGGTTTGCATAGGATTATTTGGTTATTGTCGTAGCACATTCACAGTTGAATATATGATTAATCCAAATACTAACCTTGAGTGCTTCTCTCTCAGGTCACAGAGGTTTTGAGTCAGCTGCTCGACATTTGTTTAGAAAAAGTAAGTAATGACAGCAAACTGCTCAAATGTCGCTTCTCAGTGAAACGTTTATGTTCAGAAATGTTCAGAAATAACTCATACCGAGTCAACGTTTTTGTACTGCTGTTTTGATGACCTTTGATGGCTATTCAATTCTGTATAGACTTTCAGAAAAGTCATTCGTCTTGTCGCTCGACCGTTTTGCAGCCTTACGCTCGCTTGGACTCACTTAGCTTTTATGCTATTCTACCCTAGAACTCATCCATGGATGAGGTCCACCTGTGACGAGTCAAAATGTTGTGCAGCAATTGAGCACTCCACGCGTATGGTTCTACATAAATATTTTCCTATTCCGTTTACAACACTCCTTTCCCTCGATCAAATTTTTGCCCCGCCCTCCTGATTTTGAGCCACAAATAGGCCCGGGATTTTACGATAGTAAAAATTCCAGTGAAGAAAATTGATTAATGCTTTTAAGATAACAGAGGCGGTGGGAGGATTACTGACAGACTATGAACATTAAAAGATCATATTCCAGTAGTTGCATTTCCTGTTACCTTGCAGATGGATTGCATGACACGTCTTGAATGAAGATCTAAGAAACCTCACAGTGTTGTCACTGGTCACGCAGTTACCATTCAATGTGAAGTATGATTGTGTCACAGTTTTACTGTGTTACAGTCAGCTATTATGATAATTACAGTCAATATTGGTGGCTAAACATTGTTACAGTATCCCTTAAAATCAATCGCCATAATAGTATTACTGTATTCGAAACGCTTGAACAATGCTGACGATGAAAGACCCAGCTTCCTCAAGGAGATTGTTTGTTTGGAAGTCACTAGGTTACTCCATATTGGATCATACATGAAGTGCTAAACGGATTTTTCCCACGTGCTGATTTATAGTTTACATTTAGAAAAGAATTTTCCTGAATTTTTTACTACGATTCTCAACTTCTTGGTAAGGAAATGAGCTTTCTTATCCCATTTTATGGAGACTGTATTAACGTATTTTAGACATGTTGTAATGTGGTGGCTTTTTCTTAATTTCAGGTCACAGAAAAGTAATTGAGTTTTGGAATATCGAGAAGCCTCTGTTGATCATGAAGCCGCCATATATTTGCAATGATATTGTTTATACATACAGTTGGTAGGTTGTCTTATTGATTTGACTGGAGGAAATTTAGTTTTAGTTCAGAATTATCTTACAAAGGAGCTTCACGTTACACTTTTTTGTATCGTTCCTGTTCCGTATTTGATGGGCAAAGCTTCTAAGGCCATGTCCACACTAATCCGTTTTCAAACGAAAACGGAGCTGTTTTGCTCCGGATACGACTATCGTCCACGCTACAACGCCGAAAACGATCACCGAGAACGGAGCCATTCGAAAACGCTCTCCAGAGACGATGCTTTTCGAAAACACTGTTTTCTAGTGTGGACAGAGAAAACGATGCTATCTGAAAACGTTGACGTCATCAAAATAGACTCGACCGGGCGCCAGACCACTCGACCGTGAGTATCCAGAGGGTCATGAGGGGGGTTTCCTAATCCCATTTCCCAGCAAATTGTTTTTTTCAAATCCCAGCTCAAATCCCACAATCCCAGCCTGTGTTGCTCAAATTGAAATCCCATTCCCATTTTTCTATTGTTTTTGTTTCATGAATCCCAGTCCCAGTGCACAAAATCCCATTTCCCAGCCTCTAAAAAAGGCAAATCCCAGCTCCCATTTTACCCCTTCATGACCCTCTATCCAAAATGGTGGACAGACGAAACAGACAGAATAAGATTGAATATCACGGCAATGTATTGCTTTCCGGTATGCATTTGGGAAATTAAAGCAGAAATGAACTGGCTCGAATGAAAGGAGTATCGCGATGGAGCATGCTCGGGTCAACCAAAAAACCCTTGCCACAAACACGCGCCTAAACCTCAACCGGAAGGCAGAATTTCAGTGGGGTATGGTTCCCAGGCCCCTCAGCACTATGTTCTCGCTTGGTGCATGATAGGTCGTCAAGAATGACCACGGTTTCCTCCAGGTTACTCAATCCTAATTATAATTCAATTTTCCTTAACATAGCATGCTTTTTGTGTCTAGTTAATGGCTTGCCTAATTGTTGATTAAAGCCATGATGTACACCGTAGTTTTGTGCAGTGCCGGAAGGCGATGAACCGTGTGTAACTTGACACAACGCCCCCCGATATGAATTCCGTGAATGATAAGACGATGGGTGCCGTGTCGCTCGTCAAGTTAGTTGCGTGCGTGTTAAATATTTTGACCAGGAATTTCCTCGCATTAGTTGTATAATATTGCTGAGTTTTATTTTCATACGCAGTGCTCAACGCCACATGTGGGCCATGCTTGCTGGTTTTGTTTAATTTTTAATTTTAAATTTAGTTTGTTTTATTACCAACTTATTCTGGTGGCTCGATTTTCTGTGACAAATCCTTCAGTCAAGAGTGGAGAAAGGGAGTGCGGAAATACTCGCAGCGCGTGACTGCCATCTTGGAAGTTTTCTGGTAAAAGCTATGGATTTAAGTGTTGAACTTGGGATATCGGGTCTTCACTTTGATAGTTCTGGTGCTTTTTAAGTTTGTCATTTTTCCGCCGTTGATTTTATAGGGTGGGTCAGTAAGGGGGTCAGTTGGGGGGTCCGTAAGGTGGGTCTGTTGACCCGGGGGT
>JAHPZR010035167.1:0-16522 GCA_019787425.1 Platygyra sinensis
GTCATTAGCTACCCATAAAGACAAATGTTTTTTTGCAGTGTTATTCAGCTACTACAGAACTGCCAAGAAAAGAACTAGATGGCCACTAACTTAACATTGTTGAAATACGACTGACAATGAAAACGATCTGAAGTTTGTAATGAGTTCAACGCGTTGTCGAACGTTGCTAACGCATTACTCCTTCGAAACGCTCTAACAATGCTGAGGATGAAAGACCCAGCTTCCTCAAGGAGATTGTTTTTTCATAAGTCACTAGGTTACTCCATATTGGATCATACATGAGGTGCTGACCGGATTTTTCCCACGTGCTGATTTTATAGAAAACAAGACGTCTTATAGCCGTTTCCGTGGGATGCGTGTTAGTCTGTATGTGACCCTATTTGCAAAAACCCGGCATAAGAGATAGGTCAAAAATGCATTGAACGTTTTTCAACCCCCGTTGGAAACGCTTTCCAACGCGCTGTTATTTATTTTGGAATGCATTGGCAATATGTTTCTTAATGCGTTGGCAACGTTCGACAACGCGTTGAACTCATTACAAACTTCAGATCGTTTTCATTGTCACGCAATAAAAAATAAATCGAAAACCATCCAGTGCAAAACGTTAAGAAAGTCTTATGTTATAGAAGATAAATAAGATGAAACCATTGATGCCTGCATGAAATTGCCTTCGAGCCACCCCTAATTTCCTGGCGTTTTTTGGAATATTTCAGAGCGAGCGAAAGCAATCTGGAAACAAGAAATCAATTAATTTCTTCGCCGCGTGACGAAATTTCTCAGCGCTGCGAAAGAAAGATGAAAGTTGTAAATTCAAAAGACGACAAAAACAAACCAATTATTTTGAGATCAGTCGTATTTCAACAATGTTAAGTTAGTGGCCATCTAGTTCTTTTCTTGGCAGTTCTGTAGTAGCTGAATAATACTCCAATGGAGTGGAGTAACTGCTATGGCGATTGATTATTCTGTAACAATGTTAAGCCACCAATACTGACTAATAGCTGACTGAGGGCCTCTTCATATGAGCCCGGTCGACCGGGCTGGCTCGGTTTCCGAGATCTCTCGCCTGGCCACTCTTTTCTTTGTAAAAATATCGATGTGTTCATATGAGAGGCCGGGCTGGCCCGGTTACCGAGATCTCGGCTTTTGCGACCGAGATCTCGGTAACCGGGATGAAAATTTTCTCACATGGGCACTCCAGCCCGGTGACCGGGATGAAACTTTTTAAGCAAAATAGCTTCGCTCTCACAACATAGCGGCCATAATGGCATAATTTTGGTCTTGTATGTATTTCCACTTTAGAAGTATGCGAATTAGCTTTATTAGTAAAGTTACAAGAGTCAACAAAGCTATGACAGTCGCGAACATTACAAGTTTATGTTCCACCATTTTGGTTGCGTTTCTTGAATTCATCCCGGTCGACCGGGCTGAAATTTCCCATATGAACTCACCACAGAATTCGTCTCGGTAACCGAGTCAGCCCGGTTACCGGGCTCATATGAAGAGGCCCTAAAACACAGTAAAACTGTGACATAATCATACATCACATTGAATGGTAACAGCGTGACCAGTGACAACAAAGTGAGATTTTCTTCATTCAAGACGTGTCATGCAATCCATCTGCAACGTAACAGGAAATGCAACTACTGGAATATAATCTTTTAATGTTCCTAGTCTGTCAGTAATCCTCCCACCTCCTCTGTTATCTTGAAAGCATTAATCAATTTTTCTTCACTGGAATGTTTACTATCTAAGTAAGTAGGTAAAATCCTTTATTTAAACAGGATCAATGTTTAAAGCAAACTACATGCTTGTGGGGTCGTGAAATACTAACTAAGTTTAAAAATATGTTTAAAGTAAGTTTAAAAATAAGTTTAAAACACTATAAAAACGTACACTTGGCATAAAAAATTAAAGAAGTCAACTACGGATTTACATGAAATTCAGAGACCTAAAATATAAAATCGCACATCTTCTTCTTAGGCACCGACTGAACAGATTAAGGTGACTCGACCCAGTTTTTTTTGGGGGGTACCATCCTACTTTAAAGCTCTCTGGTATCCCCACCTTTACTTTTATCGTAAGTCTAACACATAGAATGGATAACATATAGATCAATCTACTATATTACTATAGTCATTGATTCATGATAGGAGACGTTACGTGACGGGAATCCCTTCTATTTTTTTCATGCTAATTATCATATCTCGGAGAGCATTCGGAAGACAGCCAAGCGTGGTCATTGCACGCGTGCTGAGCAGCAATGCCGTACAGTGACAGACTAGAAACAATAGACAATTCCCAAAGCACAAACTCAGGCAAAATGCTAAAAATCTTCAATGTTTACTCGCGTTTGGGCTTATAGAAGATAATGTCAGAGTTTTTCAATGACCATGAAATTCAAAATCCAGGTAGTTAGTTAATCAATTGTGGCCCTGAAAAAATTTGAAGGGAAAAAAACTACGAATTTTTAAGAAAATGCTTTTTTTGTGAGAAGGACTCTTAAACACTGACAAACGTCAACAAATAGCTAAAACTATAATTTCAATATGTTTGCTTTGCTCGAAATCGCGCGCATTTACAAGGCCCTAAAGCTTTTTGCTGACTTGCAAGGACCCATCTGTTCTAACGATCCCCAAAATAAAGGGATCACTTTCATGGTTTATAAGATATAATCGTGTAAAGTTTGCTTACCATTTTCGCATAAATTATGACCTAAATTTGGAAACTGCTGAATTTCTCGAATTGGGTCTTTGCGATTTTGGTGAGACTCTGTTCAGCGCAAGGCACTAATGCGCACTATGTGTAGCCGAGAGATTTTCACGAAAAAATGCCAGCAACAGCAGATTTTCGACTCAGACCTCAAAGGGGCGTGGCATTATAACCACGTGACATTTACTCCGATCGCCTCAAAAATTTATGTTATATAGTAGATTGATCTATATGTTATCCATTCTATGTGTTAGACTTACGATAAAGGTAAAGGTGGGAATACCAGAGAGCTTCAAAGTAGGATGGTACCCCCCAAAAAAACTGG
Organism: Platygyra sinensis; assembly: GCA_019787425.1. Classification (NCBI taxonomy): domain Eukaryota; kingdom Metazoa; phylum Cnidaria; class Anthozoa; order Scleractinia; family Merulinidae; genus Platygyra; species Platygyra sinensis. The sequence continues at coordinate 3,035 of JAHPZR010035167.1, forward strand.
GTCTAGTCACCTTAACTTCTTAGACTTCTTACTAACCGAGCGCGATGGCCGTACTGGGGAATATTGGCCCGAGGTCGTGGCAGTACGGACCGAGCGCAGCGAGGTCCGTACAAAAACGACCGAGGGCCAATATTACCCAGTACGGCCAGAGCTAGCTAGGTTAGTAAGTAGTTTATTATATGGCACTAGTGCTTGTTTGTTTAAGTTAAAACGCACTTCCGGTCACTTGAATTCAAAGGGCTTCCTCTGTGTGTTTTTGATGACGCGAGTAGCCTCTTCCAGGCGTTCAGTTAGTCAGGGCGCAGCGAAGAACAGCGCGCGAAAAAATAAAAATAGCGCGGGTGACGCGAGCAACTCAAAAAGAACAAGCTACCACAAGTTTGAAAACAAATTCAATGAACGTAAATCATGTTGAGTATAAACAAGGCTTCAAGAACGATTTGTAACGGAAGTTGTCCACACAAGTCTCAACAGCTGCAGTTTGTTGAAATTCGGAAAATGGTTTCTGTCGATCCTGCATGGAATATTTTAACTTGTGCATCACAAAATATGGATGAAGAAATGTCGAAGTTGGTTGCTGTGAAATCATTCAAACATATGCACAGCTAATGAAGAGGCAGTCTTAGAGTCAATCCTCCGTCTCTCTCGATAACAGTTCGACGCTTCTTTTTATTCTGGACAATTATGTGCTGAAAATTGGAAATTGTTGCGGCCTGTACTCTTTCCGTGTTTCCTGCATTTGTTGATAAAAAATATTTCAGTGGACAAGAAGTGGTCAAGCTCCTTCGCAGGTAGGGTTTCAATTCTCTTATTTGTCATACCGTTACCTTACAATTAGTGGAGAAGAGTTTACAGATCAGTGGCCATCTGCTTATTTGTGTTTGCACATTTTTGCTTCTTTATAAAATCGTCAATGGCCTCCTGACTTTCGCCGATGCCTGATTCAGTCTCTACATAATCTTCAGGATAATAAAATTTGCTTCGTGAAAATTCGTCTTCCTCGTTCTTGTCGTAAGCTCTGTAAAATCTCAATCTTTTAGGTAGTTTCTCTGCGAAGAATGAGAGTATTTACACGTTTTCTTTTCGTAGTTTTCGCTGCAAATTTGCCGGCTTTCGAAACAGAAAAAATACACAGCTTATGACCGTTTCCGCCATGGAAACGGTCCGTATGGCGAAATCCCGACCAAGCCGGAAAGAACGAATCAGAACGCTCGGATTTACCTTAAGCCTATCTTGTCATATAATAAGTATAGGAAATCGTATGAACGCGAGTGCATTTCGTGATATATGGGCACGAGTGATGTTTTTCAAGTTCTCAAAATTGCACGAGCCGCAGGCGAGTGCAATTTGAGAATTTGAAAAACATCACGAGTGACCATATATCACGAAATGCACGAGCGATCATACGATTTTTTATTTATAATATTCTCAACAAAATTATAAAAAAAATCGAGAAAATGCGACCGTCACGCTTCTATGGACACGCAACTCTGAAGTGGCTTCCAAACTGCTCACATGTTTTATTTCAACCAATCAATTACAACCTAGTGACAGGTAAACCAAGCGTGAATTTTCAGGTAAACCTCAGAAACTTTATAAACTGAACAAGTTTTTATATCAAGAGCATGAAAAATCAGTTAAGCGATGGCAAGTTTGTAATTGTTCTGTAATGAGTTACCTCGAACAGACAGTTAATGCTGATCTGAACTTTTGGGTGAACCGCCTGTCCTTGAATGACGCTAAACGTGACTTGACAGTTGTGGAAATTGTTTACGGTAAAAGCATGATGGCTGCTTGCTTGCTGGATCTGTTTGGTACTAGTTGGAAGAAAATACCACACTGAAAATCCTAGGAAACTGTTTGATGCTGTTGTCTGTGGAGTTCCGCTGATGTGTGATGTGTGCCGTGATAGCTGTCGATGCTCCCTTTCATTTCCTTCATTGTAGTCGTTCGGCGACTTTTCATTTGCGTGGCCGATCACCTGAATAATAGACTGCCTCTAAACGTTTGCTGCCCTCAGTTGCTTTCCACTACATCGTCTGAGACTAACTCCTGGACTGGAATCGCCCAGAGTTTTTGCTGTCCATAGTATTTCTTCTTCTTTGCTTGTCAGTGCACTTGCCGCGTTCGGCCTCTTCCCTTTTCCTTGCTGGCGAAGATGTCTTACTTTTCGCTCGAGCACGAACTTGGACTGATAAAACTCCCGGCCCCGTGTAATTGAGTACATGTTTTCACGTTCTTTTAAACGCCGATAAAAGGCTGCCAGCATGGACTTCAAACTCTCCGGTTCGTACTCTAATCCATCTTTGGTAAGTACTTCAGCATTTGTAACTTTTCATCGAGATCTTCGTGTTCATACTCCTCCAGTTGAGGATTGAATTTCCTTTCATTTCCCCAGTTTTCCCAGACATTCAACTACGTTTGTGTTAATTTAGAAGAGCTTTTGTTTTTGGCCTTTAGTTTCAGCTGGTCAACAACTATTTCGTCGGACGAAGTAGACCGGCTTTCAGCCATTTTGGTTTTTGCTTCAGTTAAATTTCGCGCTTCCACTATAGTTTCCATAGCAACTTCCGTATTGCACTCTATAACCTCCATTTGCACTCTATAATCTATTTATGCACTCGTTATTGACCAATCAAATACTTGAAATTTTGTTGAGTATATTATAAAGAATGTTAAAATTAATTTCCCTAAATGATGGGTCCAGTTTCACTTTTCTGATAAATTGTTTAAAATTTTGAGAATCTTTTAAATAATCGGAACAAAGTTCCACAGTACGGCGGCTCTAAAACGTATGGAATGTTTCATGAATTGTGTTGAAAATCTTGGAGCGGTAGCCTTCTAATGTCCTCATTGGTTGTATTGAGTCTCTCTCCACATAGCTAAATCCAAAATCACAGGGGGCGTGTTGTCCCTAACTATATTATAAAACAATTTGACAAGATTTATTTTGTACATATCGTATATCGAGTCCCAGTTGGTAGCCTCCATAACTGTTTTCGATGGCGTATCCCATGGCAAGTTATAAATCAGCCTTGCAGCTCTGCAGTGTAGTGCTTGTAGGGATTTTATGTGGTCTAAATTATTGCAATTTCCCCAGATGGTGATCCCATAAGACACAGAAGGAAGGATCGCTTTAAAATATAAGTCCAGGAGTGATTTTCTTCTTAGGAAAGAACACTTTTTTAGCATATTTAGTTTGGTGACAAAGCTGTTCTTTAGATCTGTGAGATGCTTCGACCACGTAAGTTTATGGTCTATTGTAATTCCAAACAATCTTGCGTGACATACCCACGAAATTTCTTCTTTGCCTATGGTAATCAGGGGGTAAGGACCAATAAATGATCCTCTATAGAATAGCATTGCTTCACATTTTGCCTGGTGTGGTGTTAGCGAGTTGGCCACGCACCATTTGTTAAGTCTAGCGCATTCAGAAGGCTGCATGCTTCATCCACAGTTGATCCGATACAGTAAATTGTGGTGTCATCCTCGTACAGGTATAGTGCTCCAGATGTCACGCTGTCTGGCATGTCATTGGTGTACAAACTAAACAAACATGGACCCAGCACTGATCCTTGCGGAATTCTGCAACTCACATACAGTTTGTCTGATCGAGTACCGTTTACCACTGTAACCTGAGTCCTATGATGCAGATAATCCGTAAGCCAAGAGAGTAGATCACCCTCTATCTTGAATTTGTGCTTCAATTTATGCAATAGTGTTCTACGTATGAGGGACACAGTCAAAAGCTTTACGAAAATCTACGAAAGTAGTGGCTACCACCAAATTAGCATCAATAGATTACCTCCAACATTCCTTGCGATATGCCCACTGCCTCTCTGTTAGGAGTCCGTTATCTACAACATGTTGCAAAATTGTGTCAGATACACACGATTCTCAGGCTAAAATCTTACTTGGCACGCTAAGTAGCGATATAGGTCTATAATTACTTCTGTCAGTTGGATCATCTGTAGTAAAAACTGGGCATAAGTGAGCTTTTTTTCCAAAGGCTGAAAACTTCACCTTCTTTGGCGCTTAACGAATATAGCTTGGTGAGCGACGGAACAACTGCAGGCTCAGCTAACCGCAACAGCTTGGGAGTTATTCCATCAGGTCCCTCGGCCTTATTAACCTTAAGGGCCTTGATTTTCCTAGATATCGAATTTTCAGAAATTGAAACGTCAGAAATTGTTTGTATTGGTGCAGTGTCAATTTCCGCCTCCACAGGTGCACAGGTGGAGTTTCTTTCTAGCTCCTACAGTGGCGAAGAAGGTATTCATCAGGTTTGCCTTTTCTTCATCACGTACTGATAGGGTGTTATCATCCCGCAAAAACCCGGGCTAATTTGTGGCTCAAAATCAGGAGGGCGGGGCAAACATTTGAGGGAAAGGGGTGTTGTAAACGGAATAAGAACATATTTAAGTAGAAAGATACGCGTGGAGTGCTCAATTGCTACACAAAATTTTGACTCGCCGCAAGTCGGTCGACCTGTCATTAGTTTCAGGGTAGAATAGCTAAGTTAGTCCAAGCAAGCGTCGACGTTTAAGGCTGCAAAGCGGTCGAGCGACAAGACGAATTACTTTTGTGAATTAATGTCTACACAGAATTGAATAGCTATAGCTATCAAAACAGCAGTACAGAAAAGTTTAACTCAGTGGCCTGAGAAGCGGGAGAAGCGACATTTGAACAATTTGCTGTCACTACTTTAGTACTTTTTCTAACCAAATGTCGAGCAGTTGACTCAAAACCTTTATGACCTGAGTGCGAAAGACTCAAGGTTAGTATTTGGATTAATCATATATTCTACTGTTAATGTCCTACGACAAAATCCAGTTTATCCTACGCAAAACTTCAAAAACGTCAAACTAGCTACCACTACATGAAAAAGCGTCTCATATATATTTTGGTCTTAGCCCCTTCGTCTACAATCACTAAGGTCTCGTTATTGCACTTCTTCACGCATGGTTTGTTGGTTTGAGAGAGACACAGCCATATCGAGAATCCGCTGAGACTGAAGTTGACATGTTCCACTGTTAGTCAGAATGGAGCGCTTGTAGAACCGTCAAGGAAACCAGCAGGGACCGGAGTAAGGGAAATAGAAAATTGCTAAGAGCAGGCTAATTATTTTTCCATTTGCACTGCAGTTCAAATTTATGAGCGCGTTATCGTAATTAACCCAGATAATAAACGAGTAACCATATGAATGCGAGCACAGTTAAGGATTTACACTACTGGTCACTACTCGAGAGCGTCGTACTAGTACTGAGGTCTATTGGGTTGAATTTTAATATATATAATTGGTCTATTAACATCGTAATTCGTGGCTCAGTAGAAGAAAAAGATACATTTACAATACAGCGTTTTACCACTATAATTGTCTAACACTGATTAAAATCGCAATCTTATTTGTACAAGAACGGATTTTCAAACCTCCACAAGGTTAGTCATGGTGGACACCATTGCACATCGAAGCAAGTTGTGGTCACTTAATGTCTGCCACAGTTCAGGCCCAGGAAAATATAATTATTTTTGCATGATTTGGTAGAATTCGGTAAAATATTTAAGACTGCTTTTATTATTCTGTGAGACCTTATTTTGTCATTCCACAGGTGCAAACGGTCACAATCCGCATAACAACCCGACAAAGTATAGGAAACGTTATGCTCCCGGGGAGAGGGGGGGGGGGGAACTCCCATATATAAAGGCTGAGGGTGTTAGTCATACCTTTTAGGCGTTGAAAAAGCAGTTTTGACACCTGATAGGCTGATCAGCTTCAAAAGGTCCACAGTGGGAGCTTTTGCGATACCTTTCTCTAATAACAGTTTTTATTATCCACCTGCACTTCACAATATACAAATAACGCTTAAGACGAGTACAAATATCAGGCGATATTTGTACTCCAGAAGACTGGTTAGACAGGTTTGACCAATCAGTTAGCTGGAGTTCCCGCGCCAATCTCCGTTCCGCTCCGCATACTTCTGTCACGCATTCCCTGTAAATTAATATCCACGAAATTCGCTCGCACAAACATACCAATTTGGCTTGTTGGATAATAAATCTCTTATTAGACGTTTTGTTGTGTAGTATCGCTGAGAATTTTTACTCGTTGTTTGTATTTTGACTCGCCCTACGGTCTCGCCAAAATACGGCACAACTCGTAAAAATACTCAGCGATACTACACAACAAAACGTCTAAAGAGATATATGATTGGCCCTTTCCAGTGACAAGATGGTAAAGGCAATTTATCCCTTAAGCACCGGCTTAATTGACATCCATCCCCAGAGGTACTTGTATCCTCAGATTTCACTTCTCCACCCCTGAGGAAGCCAAACAGGAAAAAGGCAACAAATTCAAATCCCTTCCTCTGCATTTATTCGTAAATTACTTCTTAGTGAGCTCAAAATATCTATAAATGAACAAATACTCATTGTTTTCTCGGTTAACATCTCGTGTGGCAATTCTTGATGTTCACTTGTAAAAGCGTTCATTAACTTCTTTCCAAAGGTTTAGAAAAACGATGCACTGTTCTTAAATAGAAGCTAGCAGAAATGCGAAAGGAGTAGCTTTTTTTAATAAACGGTTAAGGGTACAAGAAAGGAGTCATTTTTCTGTCGAAATAGTAAAAGGATAAACAGTTGTACCTCCGAGCTGAACCTCCCAGTATAAACCTCCTGAATGACACCCCCAGGGGGTTATGCTCATCCAAATTGGTCCGGTTTAAAGAGCGTTTTCGTGACGGATCAGTGTGGACGGAAGGTCTAACCGTAGAAATAAAACTGCGTTTTCAAATTCCTCCGGCGTAATGTGGACGGAGATTAATTGCGTTTCAGAGTGAACACCGTTTTAAATTTCTCTTGGGTAGTGTGGATGGGAATTTAATCGTACTTTCAAAAACTCATTAATAATTCATAAGCACATGACCCTATCAGAGACGTCAAATTGATCACGTGCATGAACCTTTATACCTGGTAAAACATGGTCATTCTGAAAAGCCAGGGAAGGGAATTGATTTCAGTCCCAGGGAAAAGTGGGGTTGAATGCCTAAACAATACAATTATCGCTGAATTTTTAATGAGAACGACTACCATGATCTTTATATAAAGATCACACGTAATCTTTATATAAAGATCTCAATCAGTTGCATTAAAAATTCATGTATAATGATAATCACACATTAACAACCAACATAACAGACGTACAAATAGTTCACCCCGCGTTCACAATATTTATTTCATTTCCCTGGATAATATTTTACAATACAAAGATACACATGGTTTTACTTTGTTGCAAAATTAAACGTGCAGTTGTGAAACACTGACTTAGACATCTCTATATGAAATACTTCACTGGGCATTGGCATGTTACATAATTATTCATCCCTAACTTCGTAATTCAAATCTAAGTCGGGAACATCCACTACATCCACTACATCACGAGGTGGCCCCAATAAATCGCTCACATTCCGTTCTTGCTCAACACTTTTCTTTTGGTATCGAAACAGTGCATTAGAACGGTGTCCAGTGCGCTTGTCAACCAAAGATTCAAAGACTCCGGTGTCATATTGACAATGTTCGTGTCCAAAGCTTGAACTTTATCGAGTTCCACGTGGAAGCCTGCTTCTTCCTTGCTTGGGTCTTTATTCTTTCTTGAAGCTTGCCACTCGGCAAAAATTTTCAACGACCATTTAGTTACATATCGTGTGGATCTAGGAACAGATTTTTCTAGAAATTTTCTTTCTTCCTCCTCACTTTTAGAATTTCTAAAAGCTCTTTTTGGAGGCATTACAAATGACCACGACTCTTCTAAGGAAATAATGAAGACTGAGGCAAAAAGCTTCGACTCAAAAAGCTCTCGACGAAAACAACAGAATTTTTGTCGATTGAAATGCACGCGTTTTCTCGGGTTTTTGAAGCCGCACAACAATTCGCATGCACGTGTTTTCTCGGGTTTTTGAAACAGTAGAAAAATTCGCGTGCACGTGTTTTCTCGGGTTTTTGAAACAGTAGAAAAATTCGCAGGTAGGTGTTATTGCGGATTTTTGAAGCCGTTCAAAACACTCGCAGCACGTGTTTTATCGGGTTTAAAAACACTCGGCTACGCCTCGTGTTTTTAAACCCGATAAAACACTGCTGCTCGTGTTTTAAACAGTACATAAAAAAGGCTATGTTCACTAACAATTTTATTGAATGCTAAACCTTGACGCTAAAATTTTTAAACTGTAAAACCTGTATCTCTTGGGGGCTGGGAGAATTCTCGAAAGTTCTACAAACCCTGAACAGAATCCCGGCTTTGCATAGTTCGTTTTTCTTAAAACGATAGTTCCACTCGCCGTTTATGGATGAGATCATTATAGACAACTCAGCACTAAGCGTCTTGTTGGCTATCTACCCACCTCGTTCCCAGGGCCCTAACCCTGGCTTGGGAGCGGCGCCAGGGCAAAGGCCCTGGGAACGAGGTTGGCTATCTACCCGTCTCAGGCGCCGTTCCATACTCGCCCAGATATTTTCGAAAACGCAACTTTTTCTTTCCGGATTCAAAAATTTCCCCGTCCACACGTAACAAAAAACATCCGCATTCGCTGCTGAATTCACCGGATACGTGCAGACGGAAGCCGTATCCGGAAAGTAAATGTTGCGGGTTCAAAAATATCCGGATAAGAAAAGAATGGACGGGGCCTCATATCGTACGCGCACCCGTGTTGTCAATTACACAAACTACACAACACGATCCGCCACTTTGGAGCCTTTCACACGTTAAGAAATTAAACTGCAGCATTTGTTCATTCTCGGCTAACTGTTTTTGCTATTTACTTGTAAATTCAAAGTTGTAATATCAACCTTGCGCGTTATCGCCTTAACAGTCATTTAAAGCTGCTCTAGTCAATAAAACTAGCAGGCACACACATCAGACATTTATTAAATCAAAGATTTTAAACATGTCTTTATTGCCAAAGTTTTAACATGAAAGGAGAGGCCAATCATGTGCAAATTTTAGAAAGCAATTAACGAACGGACACCTGCAAAATACAAATCAATGAAAAATGTGGTTGGATCATTAATGTATGTGTTAAAAGATAAGTGTTGACCGAGTGACAAGTGAACCACAGCTTTCTTTTTTACAATGAAAGTCTCTCTTTTAAACAACACTGTTCAATGATAACACTGAGTTTTAAGTTTGCCATATAATGCAAAAAAACTTCTTTGAGATATATATATATATTTGATATATATATATATTTGAGATACTGGATACGTTGTCCGATTTGCCCTCGAGAGTGCTCGACAGTATTGGAGCTTCGTCTAGAGGAAAAGTGGACTGGACTAGCTTTCGTTCATTTATTCGATCTACAGAACTGTTTCGTGGGAGTGTTTCCCACTCGTCAGGATCTAAATGACAACGTTAATTACTTGGCTTTTTATAGAGTTCCCTTGGAATCACGCGTGCATTTACAATATTAGGTGTTTTTGAGATATATATATATATTTGAGATATATATATATTTGAGAACACTCGAGAAATAAGGAAAACAATTGCCTGCGGTTCGTGTTTTCTACATTTCCCTCGTGTTCTCAAATGACCATCGTGTTTCATCACAGTGTAATACACGGCGCAGGCTTCTTTAATTTGTAAATATAATTTTTGGTGATTTTGCGAAATGTATCTAGGATTTCAACATTATGACAATATTTTCTTTGTGTTATTATCATAAATTGGCGTCAATAATAATATTAATATTAATATTTCCTCATATCACTTGCAAACATCAAGTTTTTTCTCAATATTATTTGGCCAAAGTGTGGCTGCACTCTTTCTCATATTCCACGTTAAGCTTCCTTTTTACACAAGGTTCTCTCAAGTCGTAGCTACCTAGGTAATGCGAAGTATGTCCTTTACGATGTTTTTTGAAATATGACGAATCTCGCGATATCGCCAACAGTAAACTAGAGGGTTTATTGAGGAATTGAGAAGGATCAAGAATAGCGAAATTTGATAACCTGCTAAAAAAGAAACCCGAAGTTTATCCACCATTAACAAAATAGTACAGCATAAATATGGAACATAACAAGCTAGAAAAACAATATAAACAATCAAAGCATTAATGGCCGACTTTCTTTCTCGAAGGGTCTCCATTGCTTGAGCACTTAACGTTTGACATTGACTTTGAATTTGATTCTGATGGTGTCTCACAGTTTTGTAAATGCGAAAATAAGCCACAGTTGTGACGAGAAGGCCAACTAATTCAAGCACCTCCGATACCCTGTCGTTGTTACTGGGAAGTAATATGTGTATCGAAGCTGCAGCACCACTTGTCAACCACAGACATACTAACGATATACTTACGCGGTTTGGAGTCACAAGTTCTTGATAACGGAGATGGAGAAAAATCGTAAGAAGTCTGTCGAAAGCGATGAGAGTGACGTGTAACAGCGATGCACAAGCCAGAAAAAATAACGAAAAATGGCATATGGTGACCAAAGATGGACAAAACATGTCGGAGTTGTCGTGTCCACTAACCGTCATCTTAAACATCACTGCAATCACTACGCCAAAGAGGGGTTGTGCAAATAATCCCATGGCAAGATCGGACACCGCAAGGCTTAGGAACAACGTCTTTAAAGTAGCGGGTATTGAAGAGGTTTTCCCCAAGGCGCGAATGATAAGGAGATTTCCAAGGATTGCAACAATGGAAAAAACTAAGTTCAGCACACACAGGATTAACATTAAAGTTGCCTGATGTTGTAAGAGTGTTTCGTACTCCTCAACCTGCTGAGCGCAGAACTGCGCAACCATGGTTAACTTGAAAATCAAATGTAATCAGCGTTTGGTTTGTTTTTCAGTTTCAGTCCGTCCATCGAAAGCGCTCGGAATTTATAAATGGCTGAAATAGCAGTCCGCTTGGAGCTTTTGTGGTTTCTATAGCTCTATGCATTTTCCCAGACAATTCTGAATACCATGCCAGCTGGCCACAAGCTGTTATATGCTTGTTTTCCTTGCGAAATAAACAAATGTCCCTGCTTCAAGTCTCCTGATTTTCTGCCTTGTGCATGCAGCTTAAAGTTTTAAATATTAATAAGAGGCAATAAGGCTTCTTCATCAATTAACTGAATTAACTTTAGCTTTAAAAAGCTGCTGGGCTGATAAGAAAGGAGAGTGACGGGTTTCCTCGGTTCTATCGTCTGGTGCAAAATCTTCATTATAGCTCTCACACATCGAAAACAAATACTAAAATATAATGAGGAACGACTTAATTTCACGCGCCAAATTTTAAGCGTTGTATACTCAGGCGGAATAAGCAATAAAAACACAAAATGTAAGTTGAATGGATATCCAGTTGACATTCAAAATAATTTTGGCTTTTCCTCAGTAATACTTAGTCGCCAAGATCAATTATTTATACCGTCAGTCATAACTGATCTAAGTTAACTAGTGTTTTACGACCCAAATTATTATTATGCTAATATTGTATGGCTCAATACTTCGCATATCTAGAACATAATGAGGAAAGGGTACAAAAAGAACTTACGGTTGCTAGAAGTAAAGAAATCAAACATTCTACGAACAACTGAAAAAAAACAAAACAAAAAGAAGGCACCGTAGGTAACAACCCTTTTAAAAGTTCTGACTATAAACCAGGATCACCATAGCAACCAGACGTGAATTTTATTAAAAGACACTAGATTAGTACCGGAGGTGAATCCCAGAACAGTTAGCCAAATGACCACTTTTAGCTACTTATTCAAATTTTCTTTCCATTTAACATAAGGCTAATGTATCAGGAGAACTCGACGGTGCCGCTCGACAGAACATCAGCTCGACAGGCTGCAATTTCGCTGTCTGGGAAGCTGATTAGCATTAGGTCATTCACACGCTGGGATTTTCGTTCAGGGTCTGAATTGCTCAAAACTGTTATTAAAATACTGTCCCTAGCTACAAAAAACGTGACTTGTTTGTTTTTCCTGGTGGAAACTTTTTCGAAAAAAGCATTTAATTAAACTGCTTCCGTCCTGAGACTTAAAAAAACACGCAAGTCTTCTCCAGCGTGACGATAAACCGAAGGCGGTCGTACTTACTCCCAGCGCCGCGCGCTGCGAAAATTATGCAAATCAAAGCGCGCATGATGCCATGCCCGGAAATGATGGCTCCACTGCCATTGATTGTCATTGATTGCTGCGGTTTATCTTTTTCATCAGCCAGGATAAACGTGCATAACACCAGCAGCTGTCATTTTTATTGAGGTAATAAAACTAGTATCTCGCATTGCTAAATCCGTTAAAAACGTTCTTTTTCATGGAACACGGCCGATCTCCATGGATCTCCGCTCGTGTGTCGTTTTTTTTAGTTCGAAAGGCCTGAAGAAGTCGCTGTCACCTCAGAAAACCGCTGCTGGCGCTATTGTGCTGCAAGCAGTCAGCAGAAACAGTGGAAAGCAACATACAACATACTTTTCCACCTTTAAAAAGGTAGGTAATGAATATTATGGCTCTTGGCAGAACTGAAGCCTTTGTTCAAGTTTTTACAGTTCATTTTGCTCACGCTTCACTAACTGACTTAATTAATGTTTTAGGTTTCGCCAATCCACGTGATGTTTGGGGTTTCCTTTGTTAAAATGTTTAATTAATATGTTCGCTATGTCAATAGATCGTTTAAAAAGTAATAAAAATGTACACATGGCTGACATATGACAAAGGGGACAGCTAATTTTTACTTAATTTCCAAGTTAAATCTTGAAAACGAATGTAAATTAGTATTAGCGACTATCCAAGTACAATTTTAAGATATTTTTGCAGCAAAGTTCGCCAAAAGTGAAAATTGTCAGCTCAATAAACAGGTAAAAGTCTGAAATTGTCTGGCGTCAGTTATTTATACTAAAAGACGTATTCTCTGCTGAGTCAATTCGAAGGCGGAAAATATAAGTACAACTTAATCAGTAGTTAAAATAAAGCGCAGTTTTTTCTCAGACCTTTCCCCCTCGTTGAGCATTCTCCGTGTGTTTGCTTTTCCAACTCGGGTAGCGTTCACGATTTTACAGGTACTTTTCTCTCTAATTCTACTCATTTCACATATCTTCGGATCATTCACTTTAAAAAAACTAAGGAGATGTTTATTAATACAAAAGGTGTGAAATATCTTTTACCGATTAAAGGAATACCAAACTGATGTTTTACGATCCTTCATCTGATTGTTAGTCTCATTTCACAAGCTGCCCGGCATGTCAAAAGGAAACCTCTTTTAGATGGCCTCTTGCTAATTTAAAATTGAAGCGATTCGATCTTAGTTTGCCTTTGATTGCGTTCCACGTAAGTTAAACAACATTCCCCTTTTCGAAAATATCTCTTTCAACTCACCATCGATATATAAATGCGATTCATCAGTCAAGAGATTCTCGGGGAAGAATGAATTCTTTACCGAGTTTTTCATGATTTCGTGAAAATCGCGATATCGCCAACAGTAAATGAAGACTGAATTCAGGAGGACGAGGGATCCAG
>JAHPZR010035168.1:0-39687 GCA_019787425.1 Platygyra sinensis
GGAATTTATAAATGGCTGAAATAGCAGTCCGCTTGGAGCTTTTGTGGTTTCTATAGCTCTATGCATTTTCCCAGACAATTCTGAATACCATGCCAGCTGGCCACAAGCTGTTATATGCTTGTTTTCCTTGCGAAATAAACAAATGTCCCTGCTTCAAGTCTCCTGATTTTCTGCCTTGTGCATGCAGCTTAAAGTTTTAAATATTAATAAGAGGCAATAAGGCTTCTTCATCAATTAACTGAATTAACTTTAGCTTTAAAAAGCAGCTGGGCTGATAAGAAAGGAGAGTGACGGGTTTTCCTCGGTTCTATCGTCTGGTGCAAAATCTTCATTATAGCTCTCACACATCGAAAACAAATACTAAAATATAATGAGGAACGACTTAATTTCACGCGCCAAATTTTAAGCGTTGTATACTCAGGCGGAATAAGCAATAAAAACACAAAATGTAAGTTGAATGGATATCCAGTTGACATTCAAAATAATTTTGGCTTTTCCTCAGTAATACTTAGTCGCCAAGATCAATTATTTATACCGTCAGTCATAACTGATCTAAGTTAACTAGTGTTTTACGACCCAAATTATTATTATGCTAATATTGTATGGCTCAATACTTCGCATATCTAGAACATAATGAGGAAAGGGTACAAAAAGAACTTACGGTTGCTAGAAGTAAAGAAATCAAACATTCTACGAACAACTGAAAAAAAACAAAACAAAAAGAAGGCACCGTAGGTAACAACCCTTTTAAAAGTTCTGACTATAAACCAGGATCACCATAGCAACCAGACGTGAATTTTATTAAAAGACACTAGATTAGTACCGGAGGTGAATCCCAGAACAGTTAGCCAAATGACCACTTTTAGCTACTTATTCAAATTTTCTTTCCATTTAACATAAGGCTAATGTATCAGGAGAACTCGACGGTGCCGCTCGACAGAAAATCAGCTCGACAGGCTGCAATTTCGCTGTCTGGGAAGCTGATTAGCATTAGGTCATTCACACGCTGGGATTTTCGCTCAGGGTCTGAATTGCTCAAAACCGTTATTAAAATACTGTCCCTAGCTACAAAAAACGTGACTTGTTTGTTTTTCCTAGTGGTAGCTTTTTCGAAAAAAGCATTTAATTAAACTGCTTCCGTCCTGAGACTTAAAAAAACACGCAAGTCTTCTCCAGCGTGACGATAAACCGAAGGCGGTCGTACTTACTCCCAGCGCCGCGCGCTGCGAAAATTATGCAAATCAAAGCGCGCATGATGCCATGCCCGGAAATGATGGCTCCACTGCCATTGATTGTCATTGATTGCTGCGGTTTATCTTTTTCATCAGCCAGGATAAACGTGCATAACACCAGCAGCTGTCATTTTTATTGAGGTAATAAAACTAGTATCTCGCATTGCTAAATCCGTTAAAAACGTTCTTTTTCATGGAACACGGCCGATCTCCATGGATCTCCGCTCGTGTGTCGTTTTTTTTAGTTCGAAAGGCCTGAAGAAGTCGCTGTCACCTCAGAAAACCGCTGCTGGCGCTATTGTGCTGCAAGCAGTCAGCAGAAACAGTGGAAAGCAACATACAACATACTTTTCCACCTTTAAAAAGGTAGGTAATGAATATTATGGCTCTTGGCAGAACTGAAGCCTTTGTTCAAGTTTTTACAGTTCATTTTGCTCACGCTTCACTAACTGACTTAATTAATGTTTTAGGTTTCGCCAATCCACGTGATGTTTGGGGTTTCCTTTGTTAAAATGTTTAATTAATATGTTCGCTATGTCAATAGATCGTTTAAAAAGTAATAAAAATGTACACATGGCTGACATATGACAAAGGGGACAGCTAATTTTTACTTAATTTCCAAGTTAAATCTTGAAAACGAATGTAAATTAGTATTAGCGACTATCCAAGTACAATTTTAAGATATTTTTGCAGCAAAGTTCGCCAAAAGTGAAAATTGTCAGCTCAATAAACAGGTAAAAGTCTGAAATTGTCTGGCGTCAGTTATTTATACTAAAAGACGTATTCTCTGCTGAGTCAATTCGAAGGCGGAAAATATAAGTACAACTTAATCAGTAGTTAAAATAAAGCGCAGTTTTTTCTCAGACCTTTCCCCCTCGTTGAGCATTCTCCGTGTGTTTGCTTTTCCAACTCGGGTAGCGTTCACGATTTTACAGGTACTTTTCTCTCTAATTCTACTCATTTCACATATCTTCGGATCATTCACTTTAAAAAAACTAAGGAGATGTTTATTAATACAAAAGGTGTGAAATATCTTTTACCGATTAAAGGAATACCAAACTGATGTTTTACGATCCTTCATCTGATTGTTAGTCTCATTTCACAAGCTGCCCGGCATGTCAAAAAGAAACCTCTTTTAGATGGCCTCTTGCTAATTTAAAATTGAAGCGATTCGATCTTAGTTTGCCTTTGATTGCCTTCCAAGTAAGTTAAACAACATTCCCCTTTTCGAAAATATCTCTTTCAACTCACCATCGATATATAAATGCGATTCATCAGTCAAGAAATTCTCGGGGAAGAATAAATGCTTTACCGAGTCTTTCATGATTTCGTGAAAATCGCGATATCGCCAACAGTAAATGAAGATTGAATTCAGGAGGACGAGGGATCCAGGGACGTCATAAGCTACCCATAAAGACAATCGAAGGCTATCGGCTCTGAGCAGAAAAATGTTGCTGAAATTTGGAAGAAAACAAACATGGAAAACGACGTCACAAACAAAAGCATTTATGGTCGACTTCCGGCGTGTCTCGTAGAATCCTCGTTGTGTGATTGTTTTGCAGTGGAGATTGGCTTGCTATTTGATTCTGGTGATATCTCACAACTTTAAAAATACCGAAATATCCCACAGATGTGAAAAGAAAGCCGAAAAATTCAAAACTCACAACTACCATGTGACATTGATCATGAGGCGAAATGAATGAGGCTGAGACAGCCACAACACTTGTTATCCACAGAGACACCAATGCAATAGCACCATGTTTGGAGGTAACAAGCTCTTTATATCGGAGGTGAAGAAGCACGGCCAGAACTCTGTCTACAGCAATAAAGACGATGGTCAAGAATATATGCGCAGGTCAGAAGGACACAAGAAGTCAAAGTTAAAGTTTCCATTAGCGGCCATTTTCAACATCACTGCGACGATGATGGCAAACATTAGCTGTGCAAACAATCCCACAGCAAGACTACGGCAGGAACAGTTCCTTTAGAGTTGCGGAAATTGACGAAGCTTTACAAAGGGGATGCGAATAGTTACAAGATTTCCCACAGTGGCATCGAGAGAAAATATCAAATTTAAACAGTGACGCAAAAAAAATCAACATTAGGGCTCATTGATTTTGGATAAGCTTCGCATTTTCGGCCAGTTTCTGACTACATAGCGGGCGATTTATGAAACTTAACTTTAGAGTCCCTTTTTCCAATATATCGCCGTTTTATGGCTGTTCTTTTATTTTTGCCATTCGCTATAATCGGGATTTTAATGCAAAAATAAAACGCCTCTATTGACTTATACTCTATTAACAGGATCGCAATTAACTAGTATCTGCTGATGATCACTAATTATAAGTCATCAGACCTTTTTAATTCAGCTCTGAAAACTGTTTGACGGGTTACACCAGTCAACATTGGATCGTAACAACTAGAACATTTATGTGAATCCGTAACTGAGGGTTCCCATTCTGTTTTGATAAATAAAAATTTAAAAAAAAACATCAGTATATCTTGCCACTGTGTGTCATGAATATTTTTGCTGGAGTTTAATTTTACGGTTCAACGATTTTGCTTTCTCTGCTTTTTTGCATTTTGCGAGAACTAATTCTTGAGATTGCGAAAGACTGGTAGTTCGATCTGGGTATTAATTTTTGGGATTTTCAGAAAGTCACGTTTTCAACATTTTCGCACGTTACACTGCGCAGTAACCAGTCTCTCTATTACAATGACTTCTTGTCTCAGTCTGGCGGATTGAACCTTCAGACGATCCTTCTGTGTAAATTTATTAGCAGCTTTACCAAGGGCAATTTCATGATCGTCTGATTAAAAGAGACGTTTTAACTAAATGGCATCAACAAGATTGTACATTGTGCATGCGAAGTTTGTATGAATAATTTTGCCGGCACGGTATAGCTCTTTGCTGAGAATATTTTTCCGGGAACATATTCTTTTCTTTTTTTTTGCGGATCATGAAAAAAAACCTGGCAAAACTTAGAACCTGCAACAATTTCGTGCCACATGGTAACAAGGGCGTCGAGTCTTACATGAAAAGTACATAGCCTCAATCTCTTATTCCATGACACTTCTGTGTCAGTTGTTCAGTTTTGGCTTGTAATTATGCAGGTTTGGCTTTAAATTTCATGAATCCTTGGTCAAGTCTTAGCTCCAGCCCTCGTTTGTGAGGGCGGACATTTCGTCCGGTTGTTCAGTGCCAATTTCAGGTGCAATACTTTGATGTTAAAGATTTCAGGGATTTTTGAATTTTTTTTTTTTTTCTTTCACTTAAGCATCTCGTGAACTTACTGACTGGAGATTTAAAGAGGCCACATCGTTTTCTTTTTTGTTTATCAAGCAGAATATGATTGGTTCCCTTTTGCAACTGATCTGAAGTTGCCGGATAAAATGATTTTTCGATCCTCAAAACAATGTAAATTGTAAATTGTAGTTTTGTTTGATTATCAAATATCACACAATACAAACTAATCCTAAATCCGTGTTGTTTCCGCTATGTTTGAAACAAATTAAGGTGGCTCAAAACAGTTTCCAGCACTTTCCAAGATGTAGATTTTGCTGGGCCATTATTACCTCTCTTTATCAGTTGATGCTACAATCATGGTATCAAAAAACTGCCCAATCATTGGTGAACACGTTGGTATTATTTTCGTGACACAATAGGTTACCATAGCAACACTATAACCTGCTAAAAACACCCTTATTTTCAGCTTTAAGCGCTTATAACTAAAAAACGAGCTCGGTGACCCCCATTTTTTATTATCGAATTGTAATCAGCATGATAAGATGCAACTTTTTGCAGAGTTTAAAAAAATTCTAAGAAGGGGGTTCAGAGCCACCTTAAATTTTCGAAAATTTAAGGTGGCTCTGAACCCCCCTTCCGATGATTGGGTAGTTTGTTGATACCATGACTTTGGCATCAACCGGTATAGAGTGGTTGTAATGACCCATCAAACTGTGAGTCTTGGAAAGTACTGGAAACTGTTTTCAGCCACCTTAAATATCCACAGAATTCTATCACAAGGTTTTTTACTATCAGATGCAACAATGGCGAAAGACAGGTCTCTGTATCTATTAATCAGATTGAGATGTGCAAAGTATATTTTTTTCCTGCGCTTTTCGCGATTTTACGGATGTCGTGCACGATATCACCAGAAGTAAACAATGGGATTAATAACGAATTGAAGATAGCCAAGACCTACGCGCAGTGACGTGATTAGCCTATGAATGGGACCGTTTCTATTCTAATAGCAGAGCAGGCATTTGGAAGGTGCCGAGAGCGGAAAATTCTGATCCAGGTCAATAAAACACTGAACGAAGCCAATGCTGACTTCGTTTTTAGATTTGCATCTTCTTCTTCAGTGATCAACAACATGGGAAATGCCAGATTTCTATTTCATTCAAATGATGACATACAATTTTTAAAATAAAAATACAAACCTCTCTTGCTACGAGAATGCCAGAAAAACCTAGGTGACAAAAACAGGATATGATTGCCACCGTGTAGTTTAATTTGACTAGACTGCAAACAAAATTAATACAGAACTTGTCACCAACACACGGGCCACAAGTTGTAGATGTCGGAGATGAAAAAAATATTGCCAGCATCACAGATATCTGGCTCACACAATAGGCGATAGCGGAAAAATTTTAATAGCAATGTACAAACTAGGACGAAATAAAGAAAAATAATAAGCTGCAAAATTTTGTACGTCAGAGGGAGCCAAATTTAGAGTTAACAGTCGATGTCGCTACCTCAATCCTCGCGTTAGGTAATACAAAGTTTCTCTTAAAAGTGGTCTTCACCATTTCGCGGATCTCGCGATATCGCCAACAGTAAACTATCGGGTTTAACGACGCGTTGAGGAGAACTAAGAATACGGACACCTGATAAGCTGCTAAAAACGACAGTCTACGTCCGTCCACTAATAACAAAATTGTGCAGCATAAATGTGGACCATAACAAGCGAGAAAAACAATATAAACAAACAAGGCGTTAATGGTTGACTTCTTTTGACGAAGTAACTCCACCGCTTGATCATTTTGCTTTTGAAAGAGGCTCTGTATTTGATTCTGATGATATCTCACAGTTTTGTAGATGTAAATATAAGCCACAGTTGTGATGAAGAGGCCGACATATTCAAGCACTTCTGATACTCTGTCGTTGTGATTGGGAAGTAGTATGTATATAGAGGCTGCAGCACCACTTGTTAACCACAGACAAACTAAGGCTATATTAACACGGTTTGGAGTCACTATTTGTTGATAACGGAGGTGAAGAGAAATTGCCAGGAGTCTGTCGAAAGCGACGATGGTTACGTTCAATAACGATGCACAAGCCAGCAGAAATAACGAAAAATGGCATAACGTGAATGCTAATGGACAAAACTTATCGTAGTTTTGGTTTCCACTGGCTTTCGTTTGTAACATCAATGCGAAGGTTACACCGAACGTTGGTTGCGCAAATAATCCCATTGCTAGATCAGAAACAACAAGACTCAGGAACATTTTCTTTAAAGTAACGGGTATTGACGAGGCTTTACGCAAGGCCCGAATGACAAGGAGATTTCCAAGGATTGCCACCACAGAAAAGGCCAAGATCAGAACACAAAGAGTTAACATTAAGGTTCCATGATGATGAAGAACTACTGTAAATTCCTCCAACTCCTGAGCGCAGAACTTGGCACCCATGGCGACTCCAAATGTGTGTTATCCTTTGTTTTTGTTCTAATCTTGGCCGAGATCTTTTCGTGAAATCAGTAAGTGGTGACAGCAGAAAATTTTCATGTATATTGTTTTTCGAAAGACAGTACTAGTTGTCACGGCAAGGCGACTATGATTCGTTTTCATGTCTGTTTGCAGATTGGATAAGCGACTGCTTAGTAAAGCTTCTTTAATAATTAACTATAGTGTTTTTTTTTTGCAATCGTTCTGCCGGAAGCAAAAATTAACATATTTCAAATTAAGGGGATTCAGGAAATTTTTCTATTTGTTTTACATGTGAGTCAATTATTACGGACTACGCATTACGGCTGTTTATACACCGCGTGTTTACTCGACCTCTCTAATAAAAAAAATTCGCGGTCTTAGGTAAATTGTATTTGGCATAGTATTTTGAAAGAAACGCAGGCAATCAAAAGGCATCGACAGTTTCATGTCAGCGTCATCAAATGCAAATCAAATGTAAGGAGTTCGACGATGGCAGAAAAAGCAAAAGTGTCGTGAAAATACAAATGCTACAATTAAGAAAGTGACCCAAAGCGAAAACGTATAATCATGCACAGGACAATGTTACTAATTAAGAGAACATTTTATGTGAATAAAGTAAACTAATAGGTGTTATGAAAGTGTCTCATCAGTACAGGAGATGGTGACGATTTCGCCGGGACAAACATGAAGATTGTGCAAGTCTGGAACTAAACAAATTTGAAACTTAAGAGCGTGTCCGTGTAAGAACCGACCACTCAAATTTTCGTGGAAAATGGATCGCCTCCATTTTTTCTACACAAGTCAAACAACATATGCAATGAACGAAAATGGCCTTTATTTCGATAGATTCGCTTTTTTAATTTTTTGAGGAATTTTTTTTGTAGGCACCCCGAAAACCACGAAAACAGGAAATTGAAACCCCAAAAATTGGGGGTTACGCTATGATTGCTCAAACTTCGCACATTCAATGAAACAACCTAATTCTTTCAGAATTACTGCATAACTCTTTCTTCTTTCCACACAACTAAAAACTATCTGCTTATCTTAAACGCAAGCAAAGTTATGACGTCTTAACGTGATCCGCTTAAAGATGTCTTTGCCATCTTTGCTGACATAGCCTCCAAACAAACAGATTTTTTTCAAAAGTGGGACGTCTTCATGAATGATGACTGTTATCAGCGTAATGTACTAGGCCTAAGCTACAATTATCTGTATTAAAAGTTGTGGGCACTCATAATTTTGATACGCAAAAAAATCGACAAAGTAGCGGAAATTTCAACAATGTATGTGGAAATGACGTATCTCGTCCGTTGCCTAAAATGCGATTTTGAGTTTCTCAGCGAACTTTTAGACATTACCTGAGTAGATTTTTGAGTCTTAACGCTTGGAGAACTTGATGAGACTTATTTTACGCCAAAATATCGAGAAATATCTCAAGCCTCACGTTTCTTTTGACTAACCACTATCGATCGTCATCACGACCGTTCCGTCACGCATCACGCATTCTTGGTTGAAGAAGGCGTTTATTTAAAATGTCTTATCCCCATAGAAATGCGCAGCCTTTTATGATTATTTCATACTTTTTCAACACCTTTTCCTTTTATTTTCTTGTTTCTTTTTATAAGATTGCTGTAATATTAATTTTAGTTGAGTCATCGCCAAAGCCGCTAGTGTAAACAGTTGGGGTCAATGTCAACAACATTCATTCGCGCTAACCGGCTCACATTTGACCGTTCGGGAGACTCTTTTCCGCTAATAATTAAAGTTGCTAATAAATCAGGAGAGCGAGATTTTTACCCTAACTGATATCCGAAATAGACCTTTTTACCGATACCATGCCTTTCCGATGTTTCTAATTAAACAGCACATATGCCTAAGACACCACCAATTCGCCGATTTACCAAATTTTAACAAAATTATTGCGTAGCATGTCACGTGTTCAGAATAATATGTTAAGGCAAGGCAGGACGTCGAGCTTTATAATCAGGGAAAAGTTCAGCTTGTTAAAACAAATAGAACAAGAGATATAGCTGCCCAACCATAATTCTACTTTACATTCTGACCCAGGCCTTAAACGGCTTTGGCAGCCACTTCAGTACTGCAGTTTTAATTTCTTGGTCCTGGTGGAATTCTCTACGATAAAGAAAACGGATATTTTCCCTTTCAAGTCTGATACATTTCCTGTGTAGCAACCTCACCTTGGACAATGATAGCCAAACACCCTTGCAGAAAAACTGTTGTTGATAACCATGGCTTAAAAGTGATTCTGAAAAAGCGTGCGCTACAAACAGCCCACATACCGTGTCAGTTTAAAAGCCTCGAAATATAGGAGTGATTTCACAACTGACATTTATAAATGACGATTGTGGCTACAGAGGTGTACACCTATACACTTCTCCTAAGATGACCGCCAAGAAACGTCGTAATCCGGCAGACACTCAAGGAGGTGTTAACACAAATGTGTGTTTAGTATGGGCTGTTTCAATCTAGTTTAGGTTATTGGCTAGCTAAGTAAACGACGCATTATCATTGTTCAAGTCCAAACGATACATTTTATAAATGTTTCGGCTGAAAATCGTGGTAAGCGCACCAAAAATTGCTTCAATTTTGCAAAATGTTTTCGGGGGCATGAAACCCCCAGACCCCCTAGTGGAATAAGTCATGTGGCCCCACATTTGCTACTGGACGGTCACTTGCACAACCCTAACTTAAACCTTGAATCACTGCATGTTAAGAATGACTTTTATTACCAGAGTAATGAAGCAATAAAATTGATATTTCCCTAAACATCAAACCAAAAAGGCAATGCCACGAGCCCCATTTTAGACAATAGCACGTGGATGTGCCTGATACTTGGTTATATTTCCCCTTGTAAAACTTTGGCAGGAAAGCAAAACGACCGTGTGGAAGTGAAAAAATATTTAAGAATTTTTAAAAGTAGTGGATTTAGCTGTGCAATGCTTCCAGGGAAATCGTTTGCGAATTGCACAAAACTGCGTGTCCGGGCTATTCAGGTGTCAAAATTGGTTTCTCTAAGAAAACTATGAAGAGGAAACTCTGTCTTAATCTAGTATGCCCTATAATTTTTTTGAAAATTGGCAAGACTGGGATGCCATACTTTTCTGAGTCTGATACGAATACTTGTCTTGGTGAGACTTCGCACACAGTATCAGGGGGAGGCTATTTTGCGAGCCTCGAGCCGTAAGCCGCGAGCCTCTTTTTGCGAGTCCCGAAAGATACTCGCCAAAAAAATCAAAAAATGGACATA
Source organism: Platygyra sinensis (assembly GCA_019787425.1). NCBI lineage: Eukaryota > Metazoa > Cnidaria > Anthozoa > Scleractinia > Merulinidae > Platygyra > Platygyra sinensis. Next base: position 10,213 of record JAHPZR010035168.1, read on the forward strand.
ATGCCCTAATATGGTATTAATTTACAGGCTCGACCACCGGAGGAAAATGTCCGATGAAACTGGGCTAATCAAAAGAGTGATCTGACTGTTATCAGGTTTTATTCCTTTTCCGAATTCCTAACATACCGTTAAGTGAGGCAATGATGAACCGTTTTGTCAAAAATGGAACAGTCAGCAAATTTTGGTTGACCGAAATAACTGGACCACCTTCAGACGGTATCCCGAATACACTGGTCGGAAGAAACCGAACGAAATTTCAGGAATCTTTGCATTGGCATAATGGCAAACATCCACGGTCTTCATGTGTCGATGCACTGTAGCATGGCAAGTGAGGCCATGGAGAGTGCCCTCTCTTTTTTTAATTCTATCAATTTAATAAGCATACTTTTGAATTATGATGATTTTGGTACTGTAGCTGCAAGCGAGTTAAATGGAGTGTCGTGACAGCGTGACATTTCATAAGTTGGCAGCTTGGATCACGAGATTCGTAAACATTGTAATCGGAGACACGAGTGATAGTGGAATGGTTTTATCGATAGAACACAGAAAATACAGCTGAAAATAGGACGGGTTGTAACACTGAAGGATGAGTTAAACAAGACCTTGCCGAGTTCAAGTGAGTTGTGAGTGTGCTTTTGCTAATCTTCATTAGTTTGAGAGAAGCTGTGATTTTTTTTATACTGACTTTCACCCGGCTTTCACCGGACGAATGTGTTTTATCCCCAGACTTTTCAATTGTCCAGGTGTTCGAGTTTATAGGGGAGCTATTTGAAAAACAAAAAATTTTAAGAGCCTGGTTTCTCGAGGACAACTGGGAGTCCTGGGAGACAAAAAAAAGTAAATCACGAATCTTTCGCTGCGATGCTTGTTTAATGTTCACGATATGTTTACCATCTCGATAATTACATAAACTTCGCCTCATCACTTGAACATTTCTCTGTTAATATCAATATTTTGATACGAAAATCTGCTAGGGAAACTCAAATTTCATTTGTATCTGAAACCATAAATTGACCGTCAACATCCGTTCGATGAAATTAGTATAGGAAATCGGTCTGTTCGAGAAACAATTAGGGATTAATTGTACGCGTGAACAGATCGGACTTTTTAGTAATTTCCACGAGTGGCTGCCGCAGCCACGAGTGGAAATTAGAAAAAGTCCGATCTGTTCACAAGTACAATTAATCCCTAATTGTTTCGAGAAAGAAGACCGATTTCCTTTTAATAATACGGCAACCGTGAATACAAGCTTCTGGCTGACGTCTTTTTGCTATTGAGGGATGCTAGAATGAAGCAACGGTGTGATAAAATATGTTAGTTTAGTCTTTAAGTTTCTCAACAATTTGCGCCAAAGTTCTCCATACGATATTATTTTTCTTTCGAAAACGAGCCACATAGACGAGCAAGTTCCAAGTTTGTAACATTAAGTTCAATTTCATTGGCTTTGAAGCTGTCAAAACGCTGAACGCATGAGCCACTTTTTGATGAATAATCAACATGTACAGGGAAGAAAATGCACGTCGAAACCAGTCGAGACGGTATCAAAAGCGTTTTATTTATTGACAAAACTTGCGTGAAATCTTTTTAAGAAAAGTTTACAGCCTTAATTTAAACTATGACATGGAGGTAAAGATACAAGGACGAGTTCATTCGGGAAAACTGAGGATAACTGTGCAAAGACAAGTGAAGTTGAAATGGGAAGACTAGTTCAAAGTGACCGGTGTGTTCGTCAACGAAGTTTGTAAGTTTTTAAGATTTTCAAACCATGGACTTAAATTGCTTTGCTTGGTCCGCGGCTCATGAATTCTTCAGAAACGCCAGCTGGACATTTTTGTTACTAGTCGCCTCCATTCTTGGAACGACCATCCTTCCTTGAATTAGATATTCTCATCTTCGTAGGGCTTGACTCGGCAAACATGACATATAGTCGCGGCCATTTTCATTCTTTGCAGACTTGAAGCGTTCATTGCGCGAGTTGTAGTCTTCTTGCCTTCCTCTTAAATCAAAATGTTGAGTCACTAAGTACCAAGTTGTGTTTAATCGACAAGCCGATCCCGACTCTGGCTCGCAGCTGCCGTCTTTCTTCTTTAACTACTTTAATTCGGTGTAGAAATCTCCGACAACCTCTTCAAGATGCTCAAGCGAGAGATTTTCAATGCAGCCTTTCGGATTTTTCCTCTCGGTAGTTCACTCCATATATCTGCGTAGCTAAGTTTTGGTCGATTTTGTTTTTGTTTTTATTCACTACTGCTTCTTCATACAAAGCATTTCTTGTTTGTCGTCAACGGCAAACTTGAATTTATCCGATTAAATGCAACCGATACAATTAAAATTTAATTGTTCAGCTATCGATACAATTTGGGATAAATTGATCAGCTTCCAACCAATCAGAAGCGAGTATTTACGGTAGCAGTATTATTAAATTTGATACAGAGAGAAAAACTACTTGCGCGGAATTTAACGCACGAAACAAAATCGAAAACTTTTGTTTCTGCAGCAAAGTGTATTATTTTAATACTGAGTAAGACTTAAACGTTAAATCAAAAACTCAAAAAAGAAAAAAAAACTGAAAAAAACGCCGTGGCTCGCAAAATAGGCTCGCGGCTCCGGCTCCGACTCCGGCTCCGGCTCGCAGGCTCGCACATTAGTTACACCACAGTATCATGTTACTCGATTTACTCGGCATCAAATCAAGCGGTGTCTTAGGCATATTTGTTGTTTAATTAGAAGCATCGGAAAGGCATGGTATCGGTAAAAAGGTCTATTTCGGATATCAGTTAGGGTAAAAATCTCTCTATGAGCTCTCCTGATTTATTAGCAACTTTAATTATTAGCGGAAAAGAGTCTCCCGAACGGTCAAATGTGAGTTAGCGAACGAATGTTGTTGATATTGACCCCAACTGCTTACACTAGCAGCTTTGGCGATGACTCAACTAAAATTAATATTACAGCAATCTTATAAAAAGAAACAAGAAAATAAAAGGAAAAGGTGTTGAAAAAGTATGAAATACTCATAAAAGGCTGCTCATTTCTATGGTGAATCAACGCCTTCTTCAACCAAGAATGCGTGATGCGTGACCGAACGGTCGCGATGACGATCGGTAGTGGTTAGTCAAAAGAAACGTGAGGCTTGAAATATTTCTCGATATTTTGGCGTAAATAAGTCTCATCAAGTTCTCCAAGCGTTAAGACTCAAAAAATATACTCAGGTAATGTCTAAAAGTTCGCTGAGAAACTCAAAATCGCATTTTAGGCAACGGATGAGATTTGTCATTTCCACACAAATTTTTGAAATTTCCGCTACTTTGTCGATTTTTTTGCGTATCAAAATTATGAGTGCCCACAACTTTTAATACAGATAATTGTAGCTTAGGCCTAGTACATTACGCTGATAACAGTCATCATTCATGAAGAGGTCCCACTTTTGAAAAAAATCTGTTTGTTTGGAGGCTATGTCAGCAAAGATGGCAAAGACATCTTTAAGCGGATCACGTTAAGACGTCATAACTTTGCTTGCGTTTAAGATAAGCAGATAGTTTTTAGTTGTGTGGAAAGAAGAAAGAATTATGCAGTAATTCTGAAAGAATTAGGTTGTTTCATTGAATGTGCGAAGTTTGAGCAATCATAGCGTAACCCCCAATTTTTGGGGTTTCAATTTCCTGTTTTTGTGGTTTCCGGGGTTCCTACAAAAAAAATTCCTCAAAAAATTAAAAAAGCGAATCTATCGAAATAAAGGCCATTTTCGTTCATTGCATATGTTGTTTGACTTGTGTAGAAAAAATGGAGGCGATCCATTTTCCACGAAAATTTGAGTGGTCGGTTCTTACACGGACACACTCTTAAGAATTTAACAACAACAACAAGCTTTATTACCAAACAAAAATGTTAAGCTTTACAGTATGATATATTCACGATATATTAATACAAAAAAAATGTCATTACAATTAAAAATTTAACTTGAAACTGTACGACCATGACTTTTGCTGTGAAACTTTTGCGGTGATTTTCTGACGACATTCAACGTTACCATGACTTTTGCTGTGAAACTTTGCACCAGTTCTGGTGTGAAACTTTTGCGGTGATTGTCTGACGACATACAAACATGACTTTTGCTGTGAAACTTTGCACCAGTTCTGGTGTGAAACTTTTGCAGCGATTGTCTGACGACATACAAACATGACTTTTGCTGTGAAACTTTGCACCAGTTCTGGTGTGAAACTTTTGCGGCGATTGTCTGACGACATACAAACATGACTTTTGCTGTGAAACTTTGCACCAGTACTGGTGTGAAACTTTTGCGGCGATTGTCTGACGACATACAAACATGACTTTTGCTGTGAAACTTTGCACCAGTACTGGTGTGAAACTTTTGCGGCGATTGTCTGACGACATACAAACATGACTTTTGCTGTGAAACTTTGCACCAGTTCTGGTGTGAAACTTTTGCGGCGATTGTCTGACGACATACAAACGTGGCTTTTGCTGTGAAACTTTGCACCAGTTCTGGTGTGAAACTTTTGCGGCGATTGTCTGACGACATACAAACATGACTTTTGCTGTGAAACTTTGCACCAGTTCTGGTGTGAAACTTTTGCGGCGATTGTCTGACGACATACAAACATGACTTTTCCTGCGAAACTCTGCACCAGTTCTGGTATGAAACTTTTGCGGTGATTGTCAGACGACGTACAACCATGATCCATGGCTATTGTTAGAAACTTCAAACTTAAATCCTAACCCTAACGACTGGGTGAACTGGATTCAGTCCCATTTCATTGAAACAGCAAATTTGATGCTATGACTTTGCAATTCGTATTTCGCTTAAATTCCGAGTTATTATAGTGCAATACCGAGGGAGGAAAGAACCATACTGACATTGTAGCTCAGTCGATAATTTTGGCTCACCGTTCATAGCGTTGTTACGTGTTTACGTCTCATGGTTATGGTTATGGTTAACATCGCCCTGCAACTACTCCCCAAGTTCAAATTTCAGCGAGGACCTCTATTTCGAGAAACTGTGAGTACTGCTTATTTTTATTATCATCATTATCATTATCATTATCATTATCATTATCATTATCATTATCATTATCATTATCATTATCATTATCATTATCATTATCATTATCATTATCATTATCATTATTATTATCATTATCATTATCATTATTGCGGGCGACAAAAGGAGCCCGCAATCCTAATCTCAACGTTGCTTTTACAAACGCATGCGCCGCAGTTGTATAGTTTGGCCCTGACTCGATTTTGCTGAAATCTTGGACAAACAAAATCACCCGACCTTTCCCTATAGGGTCCTACAGGCCCCCAAATCTTTTAGTCCTCAAATGGGCAACAACAAAAAAAATTCCTCGCCCGCATTTGCTAACCTTTGGTTATTACTAGTTATTATTATTGTTGTTGTTTTTTCATTTATTATTTTAGTATTTATTTCTATTGATGTTTATATCGAAACCTCGCTGGCTGGCTCAAAACGTACGCCACCGCTCGCTGGCAAACTCCAAAGTCCCTTATGCGCTGGCTGGCAATATATGTCGTTTCGCATTTTAAATTATGCTGGCTGGTTAACACCCGTCTTACACGATGGCTGGCTGGGAGTTTTGTTTTCTGAAACTCTTGCTTGCTGGCAGTGAAGAGCGGGTAATTTTTTCCCAGGAAAGTTAAATATTAACGAAGATTGACGTAGAAACAATCTATTAGTGGTTACAACATTGTAGGAACAATTTAGTCAAAAATGGTCGTTGGGTACTCCTGATTTGTACAGATAATTATAAACACTTGTAAGCCAAAAGTGTACTAAGTAATAAATAATGTCATAACTTACAGTAGTTTATATTTAGATATTTGTTTGGCAGAATATTGATGCATGATGCATGATGCATTGCTAATTTAATATGGGATGACTGCATAAATCTGTCTCGATATTTTTAAACCATCTAAGAGGTCTTGACTGACCCATCATCTGTCTTTTTAAAATAATGAACCAGTTAAGAGTGATTTTGAGTGAAAATAAAACATTTTTCTTTTTTTCGTTTGTGGCCAGTCAGAAAATTGTTGTTTCCTGCGGAAGCTCTGCTGATTTTGTCTTCGAACTTTTTGCGTTCCTGGCGGAAGCCCTTGCCATTTTCTGGCCTGATTTTCAACTATGCCTTCGCCGTTGTATCGAGTTTTAGATGCTGGAACGACTGCGTCTGGTGCTGTGTGTGATGTTGAGATTGGTGAGTCTAGTGTTGTGGACAATCCTGTTTCGACTGTAAATAATTCTGCTGAGATGCCCGAGTCTAGTGCTGTGGATAATTCTGCCAATAATTCTGCTAGTGTTGATGTTGATTTAGAGGATAATGTGAATGCTTCTACTCTAGATGAAACTGGTTTAGAAGCTAATGTTAACGTTGTTAATGGCGATTCGTATTCTGCCCGAACGGCTGGATTGCGAGAACCGCCTAGAAGCTTCTCTGTGCATAATAATGCAGCTAATGAGCTCCCTGATCGCCCTAGATCTGCGTTCTTCACACCGTCAAGATCTACATCGGCACGTTCTGTTTTTGATGCTTTACGTTTGGCTGAAATTGAATCCCAGGAGATTGCGTGTATGCAGAGGCGTATGAATGGAGAAGTAATTATCACCTTCAAACACCCCTCTTCAAAGGTAAAGTTTTTGCGTCTTAACGCCTTAAAGATTGGAACTGAGAATTATGCTATTCAAGATATTGACCGTCCTTTGACCTTCTTAACAATCTACGATGCTCCTTTTGAACTTGCTGATCTCGCTATAATCAGAAGATTAGCTCCTTATTGTGAAGTACTTCATTATCGTCGCGGCCGTTTTAGCTTTGCTCCCAGTGTGAGTAGTGTGTATAACGGCCTCCGGCATTATCGCGTCCGTGTTATTAAGCCGATCCCAAGTTTTTTACGTTTTGGAAAAACTTTGCTGTTTCTTAAGCATGATGGTCAAGCTCCAACTTGTCGTCGATGTAATCAACCTGGTCATTTCGGTAATCAGTGTTCTCAGAAGATCTGCTTTAATTGTGAAAATCTTGGTCACGAGTCGCCGTCCTGTCCTGCTCCTGTTTTGTGCTCGATCTGTAAGTCTGATGGGCACCTTGGTAAACAATGTCCTTATTCGTGGTATGTTCCTTCGCCCCACGGTTCTCCATCCCCTGAGCCTTGTTTGGTTGACGTTGATAGTATCCAGGATTGCGCCTCTCTTTATGCTACTCCTCAGTGGATGATTGATATGGAAATCTCTTGCGATGAAAGTGAGGAGAATCTTGTTGATGAGACCGTTTCGGAAATAACTGGGGTTGACGAAGACACCTCCGGGCCATCCTCTGCTGTGAAAAATGCTCTGGATTCCCAAGGCTTCGTTAATGATTCAGACCCCTCTCAGCCATCCCCTGCTGTGAAAGATGCTCTGGACTCCCAAGTTAATGATTCAGACCCCCCTCAGCCATCCCCTGCTGTGGAAAATGCTCTGGACTCCCAAGGCTTCGTTAATGATTCAGACCCTTCTCAGCCATCCTCCGCTGTGAAAGATGCTCTGGACTCCCAAGTTAATGATTCAGACCCCCCTCAGCCATCCCCTGTTGTGAAAAATGCTCTGGACTCCCAAGGCTTCGTTAATGATTCAGACCCGCCTACTGTCTTCGCTTCTCGTCCTTCTCCGCCCGAATCTTTGGCCTGTGAAACTACGCCTGCACCTGCTGCGATCGTTCCTGAGGTTGTCGCCTTGGATTCTCGTAACCCTCCTGAGCCTGCTGAAATGGATCTTGGTTCCGCTGTTGATGATGCTGCCTCTGCTTCTGAAAGGACAGCCGCTGCTGGTACTTCTGCTGACCCGGTTTCTGTGTCTATGAACCCTGCTCCTGCTGTGCGTAAAATTCTTGGTCGTCGTGCTCCTGCTTTGTTGACTGAACCTATTAATTTTTTGTCTAGAGTCCGCACATCTCCTGTCCTGGTAACTAGTCGTTCCAGATCTACTCCTGTTGTTGCTACTTCTAGCGCTGATGCTAGTGAGGAGGACATGGATACCTCTTCAAATTTGAAAAGAAAGCCTACGCCTGCCAAGGAGAAAAAAGGTCGTAAGAAAGGGAAAAAGTGAGTCTTTCCTCCACAAGTAGCCTTTAAACTTTTATCAATTAATGCTCGAGGGCTTGGAAACCCTCTTAAAAGCAATCTTTTGTTTGATTTGATTGAAAAATCTAGCTGCGATATCTGTTTTGTTCAAGAAACACTTGTTGTTTCTGATTCGGGTATTAATTCTCTGTCTCGTCGCTGGCTTGGTCGTAGCTTTTGGTCCCCGGCCAATGGTAAACAAGGTGGTGTTGCTGTTTTGTTTTCCCCTCGCTGTGACTCGCAAGTGCTCTCCTGGAGGAAAGACTCTCTTGGTCGTATTATTAGTATTTTAATTAAAATAGATAATGTTAATCTGAATTTAGTTAATATCTATGCTCCCACCAATTTAACCGATCGGAAAATCTTTTTTGATTCCCTTCATGATTTCTTTTTCCCGAGCGCTGCTTTAATTATAGGCGGTGATTTTAATTGTTATGATAAGGCGCTGGATAAGTTTGGCGGGAACCTTTCTGTTCATAAAGATTATGATGATCTGAAAACCACTTTTCGCCTTCTTGATGTTTGGCGTAGGTTACATCCTAATTCACGCGAATTTACTTGGTTTAATTCGGATATGTCTATTGGCAGCCGTCTTGATAAGTTTTTGCGGAGGATGGCTGAGAAGGGTCTGAATCATTAACGAAGCCTTGGGAGTCCAGAGCATTTTCCACAGCAGGGGATGGCTGAGGGGGGTCTGAATCATTAACTTGGGAGTCCAGAGCATCTTTCACAGCAGGGGATGGCTGAGAGGGGTCTGAATCATTAACGAAGCCTTGGGAATCCAGAGCATTTTTCACAGCAGAGGATGGCCCGGAGGTGTCTTCGTCAACCCAGTTATTTCCGAAACGGTCTCATCAACAAGATTCTCCTCACTTTCATCGCAAGAGATTTCCATATCAATCATCCACTGAGGAGTAGCATAAAGAGAGGCGCAATCCTGGATACTATCAACGTCAACCAAACAAGGCTCAGGGGATGGAGAACCGTGGGGCGAAGGAACATACCACGAATAAGGACATTGTTTACCAAGGTGCCCATCAGACTTACAGATCGAGCACAAAACAGGAGCAGGACAGGACGGCGACTCGTGACCAAGATTTTCACAATTAAAGCAGATCTTCTGAGAACACTGATTACCGAAATGACCAGGTTGATTACATCGACGACAAGTTGGAGCTTGACCATCATGCTAAGAAACAGCAAAGTTTTTCCAAAACGTAAAAAACTTGGGATCGGCTTAATAACACGGACGCGATAATGACGGAGGCCGTTATACACACTACTCACACTGGGAGCAAAACTAAAACGGCCGCGACGATAATGAAGTACTTCACAATAAGGAGCTAATCTTCTGATTATAGCGAGATCAGCAAGTTCAAAAGGAGCATCGTAGATTGTTAAGAAGGTCAAAGGACGGTCAATATCTTGAATAGCATAATTCTCAGCTCCAATCTTTAAGGCGTTAAGACGCAAAAACTTTTCCTTTGAAGAGGGGTGTTTGAAGGTGATAATTACTTCTCCATTCATACGCCTCTGCATACACGCAATCTCCTGGGATTCAATTTCAGCCAAACGTAAAGCATCAAAAACAGAACGTGCCGATGTAGATCTTGACGGTGTGAAGAACGCAGATCTAGGGCGATCAGGGAGCTCATTAGCTGCATTATTATGCACAGAGAAGCTTCTAGGCGGTTCTCGCAATCCAGCCGTTCGGGCAGAATACGAATCGCCGTTAACAACGTTAACATTAACTTCTAAACCAGTTTCATCTAGAGTAGAAGCATTCACATTATCCTCTAAATCAACATCAACACTAGCAGAATTATCGGCAGGATTATCCACAGCACTAGACTCGGGCATCTCAGCAGAATTATTTACAGTCGAAACAGGATTGTCCACAACACTAGACTCACCAATCTCAACATCACACACAGCACCAGACGCAGTCGTTCCAGCATCTAAAACTCGATACAACGGCGAAGGCATAGTTGAAAATCAGGCCAAAAAAAGGCAAGGGCTTCCGCCAGGAACGCAACAAGTTCGAAGACAAAATCAGCAGGGCTTCCGCAGGAAACAACAATTTTCTGACTGGTTACAAACGAAAAAAAGAAAAATGTTTTATTTTCACTCAAAATCACTCTTAACTGGTTCATTATTTTAAAAAGACAGATGATGGGTCAGTCAAGACCTCTTAGATGGTTTAAAAATATCGAGACAGATTTATGCAGTCATCCCATATTAAATTAGCAATGCATCATGCATCATGCATCAATATTCTGCCAAACAAATATCTAAATATAAACTACTGTAAGTTATGACATTATTTATTACTTAGTACACTTTTGGCTTACAAGTGTTTATAATTATCTGTACAAATCAGGAGTACCCAACGACCATTTTTGACTAAATTGTTCCTACAATGTTGTAACCACTAATAGATTGTTTCTACGTCAATCTTCGTTAATATTTAACTTTCCTGGGAAAAAATTACCCGCTCTTCACTGCCAGCAAGCAAGAGTTTCAGAAAACAAAACTCCCAGCCAGCCATCGTGTAAGACGGGTGTTAACCAGCCAGCATAATTTAAAATGCGAAACGACATATATTGCCAGCCAGCGCATAAGGGACTTTGGAGTTTGCCAGCGAGCGGTGGCGTACGTTTTGAGCCAGCCAGCGAGGTTTCGATATAAACATCAATAGAAATAAATACTAAAATAATAAATGAAAAAACAACAACAATAATAATAACTAGTAATAACCAAAGGTTAGCAAATGCGGGCGAGGAATTTTTTTTGTTGTTGCCCATTTGAGGACTAAAAGATTTGGGGGCCTGTAGGACCCTATAGGGAAAGGTCGGGTGATTTTGTTTGTCCAAGATTTCAGCAAAATCGAGTCAGGGCCAAACTATACAACTGCGGCGCATGCGTTTGTAAAAGCAACGTTGAGATTAGGATTGCGGGCTCCTTTTGTCGCCCGCAATAATGATAATGATAATGATAATAATAATGATAATGATAATGATAATGATAATGATAATGATAATGATAATGATAATGATAATGATAATGATAATGATAATGATAATGATAATGATAATGATAATGATGATAATAAAAATAAGCAGTACTCACAGTTTCTCGAAATAGAGGTCCTCGCTGAAATTTGAACTTGGGGAGTAGTTGCAGGGCGATGTTAACCATAACCATAACCATGAGACGTAAACACGTAACAACGCTATGAACGGTGAGCCAAAATTATCGACTGAGCTACAATGTCAGTATGGTTCTTTCCTCCCTCGGTATTGCACTATAATAACTCGGAATTTAAGCGAAATACGAATTGCAAAGTCATAGCATCAAATTTGCTGTTTCAATGAAATGGGACTGAATCCAGTTCACCCAGTCGTTAGGGTTAGGATTTAAGTTTGAAGTTTCTAACAATAGCCATGGATCATGGTTGTACGTCGTCTGACAATCACCGCAAAAGTTTCATACCAGAACTGGTGCAGAGTTTCGCAGGAAAAGTCATGTTTGTATGTCGTCAGACAATCGCCGCAAAAGTTTCACACCAGAACTGGTGCAAAGTTTCACAGCAAAAGTCATGTTTGTATGTCGTCAGACAATCGCCGCAAAAGTTTCACACCAGAACTGGTGCAAAGTTTCACAGCAAAAGCCACGTTTGTATGTCGTCAGACAATCGCCGCAAAAGTTTCACACCAGAACTGGTGCAAAGTTTCACAGCAAAAGTCATGTTTGTATGTCGTCAGACAATCGCCGCAAAAGTTTCACACCAGTACTGGTGCAAAGTTTCACAGCAAAAGTCATGTTTGTATGTCGTCAGACAATCGCCGCAAAAGTTTCACACCAGTACTGGTGCAAAGTTTCACAGCAAAAGTCATGTTTGTATGTCGTCAGACAATCGCCGCAAAAGTTTCACACCAGAACTGGTGCAAAGTTTCACAGCAAAAGTCATGTTTGTATGTCGTCAGACAATCGCTGCAAAAGTTTCACACCAGAACTGGTGCAAAGTTTCACAGCAAAAGTCATGTTTGTATGTCGTCAGACAATCACCGCAAAAGTTTCACACCAGAACTGGTGCAAAGTTTCACAGCAAAAGTCATGGTAACGTTGAATGTCGTCAGAAAATCACCGCAAAAGTTTCACAGCAAAAGTCATGGTCGTACAGTTTCAAGTTAAATTTTTAATTGTAATGACATTTTTTTTGTATTAATATATCGTGAATATATCATACTGTAAAGCTTAACATTTTTGTTTGGTAATAAAGCTTGTTGTTGTTGTTAAATTCTTAAGAGTGTGTCCGTGTAAGAACCGACCACTCAAATTTTCGTGGAAAATGGATCGCCTCCATTTTTTCTACACAAGTCAAACAACATATGCAATGAACGAAAATGGCCTTTATTTCGATAGATTCGCTTTTTTAATTTTTTGAGGAATTTTTTTTGTAGGAACCCCGGAAACCACAAAAACAGGAAATTGAAACCCCAAAAATTGGGGGTTACGCTATGATTGCTCAAACTTCGCACATTCAATGAAACAACCTAATTCTTTCAGAATTACTGCATAATTCTTTCTTCTTTCCACACAACTAAAAACTATCTGCTTATCTTAAACGCAAGCAAAGTTATGACGTCTTAACGTGATCCGCTTAAAGATGTCTTTGCCATCTTTGCTGACATAGCCTCCAAACAAACAGATTTTTTTCAAAAGTGGGACCTCTTCATGAATGATGACTGTTATCAGCGTAATGTACTAGGCCTAAGCTACAATTATCTGTATTAAAAGTTGTGGGCACTCATAATTTTGATACGCAAAAAAATCGACAAAGTAGCGGAAATTTCAAAAATTTGTGTGGAAATGACAAATCTCATCCGTTGCCTAAAATGCGATTTTGAGTTTCTCAGCGAACTTTTAGACATTACCTGAGTATATTTTTTGAGTCTTAACGCTTGGAGAACTTGATGAGACTTATTTACGCCAAAATATCGAGAAATATTTCAAGCTTCACGTTTCTTTTGACTAACCACTACCGATCGTCATCGCGACCGTTCGGTCACGCATCACGCATTCTTGGTTGAAGAAGGCGTTGATTCCCCATAGAAATGAGCAGCCTTTTATGAGTATTTCATACTTTTTCAACACCTTTTCCTTTTATTTTCTTGTTTCTTTTTATAAGATTGCTGTAATATTAATTTTAGTTGAGTCATCGCCAAAGCTGCTAGTGTAAGCAGTTGGGGTCAATATCAACAACATTCGTTCGCTAACTCACATTTGACCGTTCGGGAGACTCTTTTCCGCTAATAATTAAAGTTGCTAATAAATCAGGAGAGCTCATAGAGAGATTTTTACCCTAACTGATATCCGAAATAGACCTTTTTACCGATACCATGCCTTTCCGATGCTTCTAATTAAACAACAAATATGCCTAAGACACCGCTTGATTTGATGCCGAGTAAATCGAGTAACATGATACTGTGGTGTAACTAATGTGCGAGCCTGCGAGCCGGAGCCGGAGTCGGAGCCGGAGCCGCGAGCCTATTTTGCGAGCCACGGCGTTTTTTTTCAGTTTTTTTTTCTTTTTTGAGTTTTTGATTTAACGTTTAAGTCTTACTCAGTATTAAAATAATACACTTTGCTGCAGAAACAAAAGTTTTCGATTTTGTTTCGTGCGTTAAATTCCGCGCAAGTAGTTTTTCTCTCTGTATCAAATTTAATAATACTGCTACCGTAAATACTCGCTTCTGATTGGTTGGAAGCTGATCAATTTATCCCAAATTGTATCGATAGCTGAACAATTAAATTTTAATTGTATCGGTTGCATTTAATCGGATAAATTCAAGTTTGCCGTTGACGACAAACAAGAAATGCTTTGTATGAAGAAGCAGTAGTAAATAAAAACAAAAACAAAATCGACCAAAACTTACCTACGCAGATATTTGGAGTGAGCTACCGAGAGGAAAAATCCGAAAGGCTGCATTGAAAATCTCTCGCTTGAGCATCTTGAAGAGGTTGTCGGAGATTTCTACACCGAATTAAAGTAGTTAAAGAAGAAAGACGGCAGCTGCGAGCCAGAGTCGGGATCGGCTTGTCGATTAAACACAACTTGGTACTTAGTGACTCAACATTTTGGTTTAAGAGGAAGGCAAGAAGACTACAACTCGCGCAATGAACGCTTCAAGTCTGCAAAGAATGAAAATGGCCGCGACTATATGTCATGTTTGCCGAGTCAAGCCCTACGAAGATGAGAATATCTAATTCAAGGAAGGATGGTCGTTCCAAGAATGGAGGCGACTAGTAACAAAAATGTCCAGCTGGCGTTTCTGAAGAATTCATGAGCCGCGGACCAAGCAAAGCAATTTAGGTCCATGGTTTGAAAATCTTAAAAACTTACAAACTTCGTTGACGAACACACCGGTCACTTTGAACTAGTCTTCCCATTTCAACTTCACTTGTCTTTGCACAGTTATCCTCAGTTTTCCCGAATGAACTCGTCCTTGTATCTTTACCTCCATGTCATAGTTTAAATTAAGGCTGTAAACTTTTCTTAAAAAGATTTCACGCAAGTTTTGTCAATAAATAAAACGCTTTTGATACCGTCTCGACTGGTTTCGACGTGCATTTTCTTCCCTGTACATGTTGATTATTCATCAAAAAGTGGCTCGTGCGTTCAGCGTTTTGACAGCTTCAAAGCCAATGAAATTGAACTTAATGTTACAAACTTGGAACTTGCTCGTCTATGTGGCTCGTTTTCGAAAGAAAAATAATATCGTATGGAGAACTTTGGCGCAAATTGTTGAGAAACTTAAAGACTAAACTAACATATTTTATCACACCGTTGCTTCATTCTAGCATCCCTCAATAGCAAAAAGACGTCAGCCAGAAGCTTGTATTCACGGTTGCCGTATTATTAAAAGGAAATCGGTCTTCTTTCTCGAAACAATTAGGGATTAATTGTACTTGTGAACAGATCGGACTTTTTCTAATTTCCACTCGTGGCTGCGGCAGCCACTCGTGGAAATTACTAAAAAGTCCGATCTGTTCACGCGTACAATTAATCCCTAATTGTTTCTCGAACAGACCGATTTCCTATACTAATTTCATCGAACGGATGTTGACGGTCAATTTATGGTTTCAGATACAAATGAAATTTGAGTTTCCCTAGCAGATTTTCGTATCAAAATATTGATATTAACAGGGAAATGTTCAAGTGATGAGGCGAAGTTTATGTAATTATCAAGATGGTAAACATATCGTGAACATTAAACAAGCATGGCAGCGAAAGATTCGTGATTTACTTTTTTTTGTCTCCCAGGACTCCCAGTTGTCCTCGAGAAACCAGGCTCTTAAAATTTTTTGTTTTTCAAATAGCTCCCCTATAAACTCGAACAACTGGACAATTGAAAAGTCTGGGGATAAAACACATTCTTCCGGTGAAAGCCGGGTGAAAGTCAGTATAAAAAAAATCACAGCTTCTCTCAAACTAATGAAGATTAGCAAAAGCACACTCACAACTCACTTGAACTCGGCAAGGTCTTGTTTAACTTATCCTTCAGTGTTACAACCCGTCCTATTTTCAGCTGTATTTTCTGTGTTCTATCGATAAAACCATTCCACTATCACTCGTGTCTCCGATTACAATGTTTACGAATCTCGTGATCCAAGCTGCCAACTTATGAAATGTCACGCTGTCACGACACTCCATTTAACTCGCTTGCAGCTACAGTACCAAAATCATCATAATTCAAAAGTATGCTTATTAAATTGATAGAATTAAAAAAAGAGAGGGCACTCTCCATGGCCTCACTTGCCATGCTACAGTGCATCGACACATGAAGACCGTGGATGTTTGCCATTATGCCAATGCAAAGATTCCTGAAATTTCGTTCGGTTTCTTCCGACCAGTGTATTCGGGATACCGTCTGAAGGTGGTCCAGTTATTTCGGTCAACCAAAATTTGCTGACTGTTCCATTTTTGACAAAACGGTTCATCATTGCCTCACTTAACGGTATGTTAGGAATTCGGAAAAGGAATAAAACCTGATAACAGTCAGATCACTCTTTTGATTAGCCCAGTTTCATCGGACATTTTCCTCCGGTGGTCGAGCCTGTAAATTAATACCATATTAGGGCATTATGTCCATTTCTTGATTTTTTTGGCGAGTATCTTTCGGGACTCGCAAAAAGAGGCTCGCGGCTTACGGCTCGAGGCTCGGGCTCGCAGGCTCGCAAAATAGCCTCCCCCTGATACTGTGTGCGAAGTCTCACCAAGACAAGTATTCGTATCAGACTCAGAAAAGTATGGCATCCCAGTCTTGCCAATTTTCAAAAAAATTATAGGGCATACTAGATTAAGACAGAGTTTCCTCTTCATAGTTTTCTTAGAGAAACCAATTTTGACACCTGAATAGCCCGGACACGCAGTTTTGTGCAATTCGCAAACGATTTCCCTGGAAGCATTGCACAGCTAAATCCACTACTTTTAAAAATTCTTAAATATTTTTTCACTTCCACACGGTCGTTTTGCTTTCCTGCCAAAGTTTTACAAGGGGAAATATAACCAAGTATCAGGCACATCCACGTGCTATTGTCTAAAATGGGGCTCGTGGCATTGCCTTTTTGGTTTGATGTTTAGGGAAATATCAATTTTATTGCTTCATTACTCTGGTAATAAAAGTCATTCTTAACATGCAGTGATTCAAGGTTTAAGTTAGGGTTGTGCAAGTGACCGTCCAGTAGCAAATGTGGGGCCACATGACTTATTCCACTAGGGGGTCTGGGGGTTTCATGCCCCCGAAAACATTTTGCAAAATTGAAGCAATTTTTGGTGCGCTTACCACGATTTTCAGCCGAAACATTTATAAAATGTATCGTTTGGACTTGAACAATGATAATGCGTCGTTTACTTAGCTAGCCAATAACCTAAACTAGATTGAAACAGCCCATACTAAACACACATTTGTGTTAACACCTCCTTGAGTGTCTGCCGGATTACGACGTTTCTTGGCGGTCATCTTAGGAGAAGTGTATGGGTGTACACCTCTGTAGCCACAATCGTCATTTATAAATGTCAGTTGTGAAATCACTCCTATATTTCGAGGCTTTTAAACTGACACGGTATGTGGGCTGTTTGTAGCGCACGCTTTTTCAGAATCACTTTTAAGCCATGGTTATCAACAACAGTTTTTCTGCAAGGGTGTTTGGCTATCATTGTCCAAGGTGAGGTTGCTACACAGGAAAGGTATCAGAATTGAAAGGGAAAATATCCGTTTTCTTTATCGTAGAGAATTCCACCAGGACCAAGAAATTAAAACTGCAGTACTGAAGTGGCTGCCAAAGCCGTTTAAGGCCTGGGTCAGAATGTAAAGTAGAATTATGGTTGGGCAGCTATATCTCTTGTTCTATTTGTTTTAACAAGCTGAACTTTTCCCTGATTATAAAGCTCGACGTCCTGCCTTGCCTTAACATATTATTCTGAACACGTGACATGCTACGTAATCATTTTGTTAAAATTTGGTAAATCAGCGAATTGGTGGTGAATCTATCATATTGATCATTAAAATATAGATAGGACCCTGCGCGCTCTCTGATTGGTCAAAAACCCATGTTTTATCAGAGTATAAAACATAGAAAAGGCGTGTTATGTTGTTTTGCGCGCGTAAAATCTATATTTTAAAGCAAATGAAGAAGCCTAAGCCGTGTATTACATTGTGATAAAACACTCCGGTCATTCGAGAACTGACTCAAGAAATGTAGAAGACACTCGCCTGCGGCTCGTGTTTTCTACATTTCCCTCGTGTTCTCAAATGACCATCGTGTTTTATCACAGTGTAATACACGGCTTAGGCTTCTTTATTTGTTAAATAAATAAGCCATTTCGATGAAAATTTAAATTATCTGCCTTGCTGTGTTTTCATTTTTAGCAGATATAAATGATCAAACGTGGAATTTTGTTTTTAAAAAAATATCTTTCACCCTATAATTTTTTTGCTGCGAAAAGAGGGACGGTCATTCCAAACGTGAGAGGATGAAAATAATTGCCCTACATCTAAAACGCGCGTTTGCTGGATGCAGGCTGCTGGATGATATTACTAAAAACCGCTACCAATTCCTAAAATAACGGCTATTTTCCGCTAAGCCTCACGTGACATGTCACGTGACCTGTCTGGTTCCACTGCCATTTATACCTTTAGGAATATAATTAATAGATTATTTTCACCAGTAAAAGCCTTTGACCCAGGCCATAAACTACATGAGTCAGGTGGGTACAGTTTGTAAGCCCGACAATGTAATTCATCACTCTGCTGGAATTTTTTTTTTCACTTCGTCTTTGTGCATTTTTTTCAGTCATCCTCCCTGGCATGAATATTTTTTCTCCCCACACTCCCCCGTCATCACATTTCTAATGGTCCGTCCCTTTCGAAAACTATTATTGCGAGATTTCACCTGAAGGCTCTTTTGACGTCGCTCAACGCGGCCTTTGTGCCAAAATCTCGTTCACGTTTCAAGCAACGCCAAATCCCTCCACTTAGAACATTTACCGATGTTTTGCGGGTTTAGTAAATTTTTGGGTGATTTTTGGGCATTTCGAGAAATAGATATTTTTTTCTTGAAAGATAGATTAAATTGAGGAAAATATGAAATGTTGAAGATTTGATGGATTTGGAAAATTGAAATTTAAAGTGAAGAGTTAATAGACCGGCGGACACCAAACAGTCACCTACCAACCTGGCGCTCTTTTTTGAGGGGGTCAACTGTCTGGTAGTGTTCCCAACCCATTTTAATCTTAACAATTCCTTTTAAAAACTACTTCAAATTTGACTCCTAATCAGGTAGAATCCCCCCTTAAGTTAATTTGATTTGATTGCAATCATGCCAACAGCCAGGTTATGAAGGAATTTCATGTTAAGTTAGGTACGATTTTGCGATTTTAGCACCATCTCTTTTTGTGCAGATAAACATTGTAATTTGACATGTAATCGCGGGAAATGTTTTAGATCTCTCGCTTTCTGGTGAACATACTTCCGGGAACTTTCTCAGTTGTGGTTTTCACTTTTTTCCCCTCTCCCTTTGCACTAAGAAATATCATATCGCCTTGCACTAAAATACCTCAATAGGCTCAACTAATTTATTAGTAATTGAAATTCATGAAAAGATACTCACTAAAGAAATGCCAAATGTGAGTAGTGAACCAATGGTGTTGACATTGACCGCAAGTGTTTACACTACCGGCCTTAGCTATATATATCACAACCAAAATTAGAGCACGCTTATAAGAACCAAGATACATGTAATGAAAAGACAAGGTGTTAAAAACGTATAATATAATCTAACAAGGCTGCCCATTTCTCTGGGAATACGAGATTTTAAATCAACCCCTGCTTCAACTAAGAATGCGTAATGCGTGACGGAACGGCCGGTGACGCCGGATCAGTACCGCAGTAGAATTCAAAGCAAGGCTTGAGAGATTTCCCGCAAAGCAAGTCTCATGGAGTTCTTCAAGCGTTAAAATTCAATAAATCCAATCAGGAGATGTCAGAAAGTTCGCTGAGAAACTCAAAATCGCATTTTAGGCAACGGATGAGATTCGTCATTTCCACACAAATTTTTGAAATTTCCGCTACTTTGTCGATTTTTTTGCGTATCAAAATTATGAGTGCCCACAGCTTTTAATACAGATAATTGTAGCTTAGGCCTAGTACATTACGCTGATAACAGTCATCATTCATGAAGAGGTCCCACTTTTGAAAAAAATCTGTTTGTTTAGAGGCTATGTCAGCAAAGATGGCAAAGACATCTTTAAGCGGATCACGTTAAGACGTCATAACTTTGCTTGCGTTTAAGATAAGCAGATAGTTTTTAGTTGTGTGGAAAGAAAAAAGAATTATGCAGTAATTCTGAAAGAATTAGGTTGTTTCATTGAATGTGCGAAGTTTGAGCAATCATAGCGTAACCCCCAATTTTTGGGGTTTCAATTTCCTGTTTTTGTGGTTTCCGGGGTTCCTACAAAAAAAATTCCTCAAAAAATTAAAAAAACGAATCTATCGAAATAAAGGCCATTTTCGTTCAATGCATATGTTGTTTGACTTGTGTAGAAAAAATGGAGGCGATCCATTTTCCATTTTCCTTTTATAGTCCAATTCCCTTATTCATGCTAAGGTTGCCTCCTAAAATCTGATCCGCGCAAAGAAGTTTATAGTTGAAAAAAAAAAAAAAAAAAAAAAAAAAAAAAGTTTATAGTTTATAGTTTATAGTAATTTTTCTTCGACAATTCTGTCCAAGGGGGAAAGAATAGTATGGCATGTTCCTGAATTTATCCGCTCTCCTCACAATCCAAGATGGCCGCCAACAAAAGTTCGAGAAAAGGTGACGTCATGACCCCTTAACCCCTCATTTTATCTCTTCATAAGGTAAACCCTAGACTCACGGTCGCCACAAACCCTAAGGCCTCATATAACCCTAAGGCCTTAACCCCTAAGGACTTAACCCCTATATAACCCTAACCCCTGGACCCTAAGACCCTAAACCCTAACCCTAGCCCTAAAACCTAATAACCCTGACTAAGCCCGTACCCCAAACAATTTTTGATACACGTCCATCATATCTTGCCAGCCAGTGGGAAAGGCTTGAAGCATGCAGTAAATTCCTCATGCCTAATTGATCTCGTGGATTCTTGAAGGCTACGATGTAGTGGGCGTTCCTGGAAATACTCTTGGCGTATTTCCCTGATGTAAACATATCTTTGCACAAGCACAACACGGTGATATTTTGATGATGAGAATGTTTGGTGAATAAATCCAATAACTCTTTGTCTTCACCTCCCTCTGCCATCAGATCGTCTAACACCAGTAATATCATGGGTGACAATTTAATCGTTAATTTTGGCGCGAAATTTCAGCGTTAATTCATAATTTTACATGTTAAATTACAAAATTGCTATGGCAACCTTTCTTGTATCTCGAGCAGTGCCAAGATGGCCTCGAGATTTAAGACTGTGACCGTTGAAGAAGTTACGGAACTAAAAAAAGGGGCAGAAAACTTTAATACGCGAAAGAGCACAATTAACTGGGTGAGAGTTTTTGAGAAGTGGTGTGATGAGAATAGCCTTGAAAAAAACCTGGACATGATTCTTCCTGAGCAGTTGGATAAAGTACTCGAGCGGTTTTACGCCTCCGTGTGTAAACAAGACGGAACCGACTACAAACCTGGGTCCTTAAAAGTGATGCAAGCAGCACTTGACCGCCATTTGAAAGAAAAAAGGTTGTTCTTTTTCAATTATAGAGGACAGAGAATTTTTCAATTCCCGAAAAGTTCTTTAGGGAAAGGGGCGTAAGCTAAGGAATGAAAGTAAAGGAAAATTACCAAATAAGTCAGGAAGCCTAACCAGAGGGGAAGAAGAAGCTTTGTGGAAAGCGGGCAGCTTGGAAATTGATCTCCACGGTCACTCCTGCATACAATGTGGTGGCTGCTCTCACAGCATTTCGGCCTGCGTAGCTGCCAAAAACATTACACAATGAATGTGGAGGATTTCACGCTCAATAAAGATGACAACGGCAACGAGTTTCTAACCTTCGCAGAAAGCCCGACAAAAACACGGCAAGGAGGTTTACGAGTTCAGCCGAGGTCTGTGCTACCGAAAATGTTTGCAACTGGCGAATCACGATGTCCTGTGGCCCTTTTTAAGAGTTACCTGTCTAAGAGGCCTGAAGATTTAAAACTTGTGGTCCTTTCTACTTAGCATGCATCGACAATCCCACCACAACAGACGTATGGTACAAGAAGAGCCGAATGGGTAAAAGTACCCTCAGTAAAATTATGAAAAATATGAAAGAAAACTCACCATTACAGCACATGTGTCCAGAGAAAAGATTATCCAACCACTCAGTCCGAAATACGGTGGTCAGATAGCTGAAGGCCAAGGGAGTTCCAAAATCTGAAATAATAACAATAACTGGCCATCAACAAGAACAAAGCGTTGAAGTCTACGACGCCGGGAACGAAGACGAGAAGCGACGACTGTCTAACATCATTGATGGGAAAGAAATCCACTTTAACCAGACAAGCAGTCGAGTTCCCCTTCAGCCGCTAATCCAATCCACTGCAGCAGTGAGCAGTAGCCACGTCTACAATTTCCACATCTTTAATGTGGTGATAAACCAAGGACATGCCGGGCAGCAGGCTAACGCTTCATGCACAGCAAGCCGTGATGTATAAACTTGTCCGCAACCATGTTCCTTGCCAGCTCTGAAAGTTTCTCAACTTTGTGCAATTTCGCTTGATTTTCATATAAGCAAATTTGCTTAGACCATAGAATAAATTTTTAGCGATCATTTCACTCTAAACAAACTGTCAAAATTTGTTATGGTCTTGTGCAAAATTTTAGTTTTAGCGCATTTCAACGGGTGCCGTTGTCATTTCATTCATCAGTTCATGCCAAATTATAACCAATCACTTAAGAAAGAGTTGGCTTAACTTTGAAAAAATATAAACAATCACGAAGAACTCGAAAGGTGTTTTTTGTAAAGAAACCGGCTCGGATGCTTTAAAACTATATTCTTAATGTTATCGGTTTTCGATAGAATAAAACAGTAAAAATGTTACGGTTGTGAGCGTAAGTTGTCACCCACGATATTAAAAGGTAATCAATTGGTTTCTTCGTGAAATAAGGAAATAATTGCACTTGCGTTTTGTCAAAATTCTGATAATTTCCCTCGCCTAAAGGCTTGGGAAATTAATTATCAGAATTTTGACAAAACGCGCGTGAAATTATTTCCTAATTTCACTCGTCACTATTTGATGACATATACTAATCCACCCTTCGGAAACCACCACTTGAGATGGTCTGTCTGAGGAATCCTTTCGTGAAATTGCACACCAGCGTCATTCATATCTTGGAATCCATCTTGCCACACCCCGTAGCAATAATGAATCGTGGGAGGAAGACTTACAAAAATTTCTTGTAAGTGATCCAAAAATAACGATTTGGTGAAACAAGTCTTGCCACAACCAGAAGGGCCCACGACCAAAATACTGGAGGGTGTCTTGAACCGAAACGTTTCTCCAAATTCTATTCCCACTAGGTTTCTCATTCTGGTTTTCAGTAGGGAGTGTAATCCTTGGAGCATCCACTCGTGTTACTGCTGGTGATGAAGGGAAGTCTACTAAGGGGAGTTTGTCTTGACCATTTTTAAGTCGCTGCCAACAAGTATACCTCTCGTGATGTCTTCTACTACCAGCACGAGTAAATGGCTTTTGACAGTGACGGCATCGATGTGACATAATTTGCACGTGGTTGATTCCTTGTGAAGTTGACGTAAGTTCTTAAGCGCGCAGAGAGCACCATTAACAACAACGGAAATAGAACAACTGAAGAACGTTGCGATATACAACTGTTAATATCGTCAGAGCTGACTGCGCAGAAATTCCGCAGAGTGTTGCAGAAAATGTGCAGGTATTGAAGAAAGTTTGCAGGGCGTTGCAGAAAATCTGCAAGTATTGCAGAAAATCTGCAGGGTGTTGCGTATTTCCTGCAGGTATTGCAGAAAATCTACAGAGTGTTGCAGAAAATCTGCATGTATTGCAGAAAATCTGCAGAACGCTGCAGATTTTCTGCAGGGATTGCAGAAAATCTGCAGAGTGTTGCAGAAAATCTGCAGGTATTGCAGAAATTCTGCAGAGTATAGCAGATGTTCTGCAGGTATTGCAGAAAATCTGCATGGCGTTGCAGAAAATCTGCTGGTATTGCAGAAAATCCGCAGAATGTTGAAGAATTTCTGCAGGTATTGCAGAATTTCTGCAGGTATTGCAGAATTTCTGCAGGTATTGCAGAAACTCTGCAGAGTGTTGCAGTAAATCTGCAGGTATTGCAGAAAATCTGCAGAGTGTTGCAGATTTGCTGCAGGTATTGCAGGAAATCTGCAGGTTTTGCAGAAAATCCGCAGAATGTTGCAGAAAATCTGAAGGTATTGAAGAGAATCTGCTGGGCGTTGCAGAAAATCTACAGGTATTGCAGAAAATTTGCAGGACGTTGCAGAAAATCTACAGGTATTGCAGAAAACCTGCAGAGTGTTCCAGATTTTCTGCAGGTATTGCTGAAAATCTGCAGAGTGTTTCAGAAAATCTGCAGGAAACGCAGAATAGCTGTAAAACAGAAAACCTGCAAACAAGGAACGCGCAAATCATGCCGGGAATGAAACAACAAAAGTAGTAAATTTCAAATAGCTAGTTCGTCTTCATTTTGATCGAGCAAGATGAGTGAAAAGCGACCTTTAGAAGCTATGGAGGAAATGGACCACAAACTGCCACCCGTTAACAAAAAACGTTAAAGATTCAGCCTCCAACATCAACCGTGGACCAAGAGGACGCTCTGGCCAACCTATTAGACGATCTCATCACCACGGATCCCCAGACGACACACCCTCAACCCATGCCGTTCACAACAGACGACAAAAAAATATTACAATTTGAATGTTTGCCCCTTCCGCGAATGTAATCTAATACTGTTTGAAACCCGAAGCAATAGAAACGTTTACATCAAATGCCAAGTGGATCAATGCCCGATCTTCATGCATGAAGACTCTGCCTACCAATACATGAGCAACGTCTGTTGCAAACTACACGAAAGCTATGTAAGACTAAAGAGGATCTTGATGTGTGGCTGCAAAGAAGCAGTTTCGCTCAGAGTGAGCAAAACAGAAAACAATCCAGGTTGCCCCTACTTCGTATGTCGAGACAGAGACTGTCGATTCTTTCAGTGGGCAGATGTAGAATTATCCAAGAAAAGTAAAAATAAACAAGCCAAACGATAGTATTAAACAATCTCCCCTCTTTTTTATTATAAATAACCCCATAACGTTTTTTTCTAAACAAACCCCCCTTTCAACCTGCGGGAGCGCTTGCGCCCATGGTCAAGGTCAGGGGCGTTTCTTTCCATCTCCCGCTTTTCTAGTGCCCAGGCGTACGCGCCCCACCTCCCCTCCCCCCCCCCCCCCCGTCCTACCGCTTTTTAGGGTTTTTAGGCAAGCGCGCGAACCCCAAGGTCAAGCAAGCGCACGCGCTCAAGGTGAGCGAAGCACGCGCGGGAACGGGTCCCTCTCTAGGGTTAGTTGGGATTATTTAGGGCTATTTGGGCTTAGTTGGGCTTAGTTAAGGTTAGCAATTCGCGGTTAGGGCTATTAGGGCTGCTTAGCGTTAGCGCGGGTAGGTTTTGGGGTCGCGGTAAGGACTAGTATTTAGGCCTAGTGAGGGTTTCAGGCTTAGTTAGGGCTATTAGGAATTAGGGCTAGGGTTAGGGTTTAGGGTCTTAGTTAAGGCCTTAGGGTTCGGGGGAAAGGGTTAGGGTTAAGGCTTTAGGGTTAGTGTTAGGGTTAAGGTTTACCTCATTAAGGGGTAAAATGAGGGGTTATGACGTCACCTTTTCTCGTACTTTTTTTGGCGGCCATCTTGGATTGTGGGGCGGGCGGATAAATTCAGGAACATGCGATACTACTGGTAAGGTGGAATGAGGTTATCCCTATGTGAAGCACCAACCCGTGAGAAGAGGCCAGACCACAACACCGGGAACTACGTGTCCTACGGTGCAATGCAGTCATTCTTTCAGAAAAAAAAAACGATTTGCGGCCGGAGCATTCTCGTCACCAGAGTCTACGTTTCGTTTAGTCTCGAGGCCAGCGGACAAAATTTCATGTCGCTCCAGAAACGAAAATGCAGCCACAACGTTCTATCACGAATGCCGTTCTCTGATTGGCTACGGTAGCTATTTCTGTGATAGATAGTTTGTAGTGTAACAGTAGCAAAATGTTTCTGTAGAGAGGCTTTAGATAGTGTTCATCCGCGAAGAGACACTAGGGACTTTAAGATGTGAGACGCGACGGCTTCTAGAACGCGGTGGTTGATAAAGGACTGGGTCTAGAACGCTGTTGTTTGCGCGGGGAAAAGTAAAGTTAAGATCCCCGTCTCAATGCAAGACGACGCGGCTGCGAAACGCTGTTTATCAGTGTGGTTCTTCGGCGTTTATTTCGCAGAAACAACGAAGGTATTATTTAAGAAAATCCAAGAAATGCTGTGTTTGTGTCTAAGAGAAGAGATCATAGACAACAACAACAAACCTTTATTTCACGTCGAATTTAAAATAGCAAAAGAAATGCTATATCTCCGTGAAAATAAATAAAAAGAATGAGGTAGGTATGGAGTAATAAAATAAACACATAATTAAATATATATATATATATATATATATATATATATATATATATATATATATATATATATATATATATATATAATTCGATAATTGATGCAACAGGATAAAATTTACAACTATTTACAAAAGGGACAGCAGTCGTCAGTATTAAATTCGAAGAAGAGTTTGTTCTGCTTTACGAACCATACAGGCCGAGCAATCTTCCTTTTCCTCACTCGGCGTATTAAAACTCTCCCTGGCAATTAAGACCCAGCCGAATGTAAAGCCGATTTCCGAGTGGAAAACAGGGAAATTCCGTTGGTTCTTGACGCAGTAAGACTACGAATGGCTTCATGGTCATACTCATACTCATACTCATACTCATACTCATACTCATACTCATACTCATACTCACGCTCACGCTCACGCTCACACTAACATCAATACTAATACTAATATAAACACTGACACTGACACTGAACATACTCATAGTGATACTCATAGTCATACTCATAGTCATACTCATATATAGTCATACTCATAGTCATACTCATAGTCATACTCATAGTCATACTCATACTCATACTCATACTCATACTCATACTCATACTCATACTCATACTCATACTCATACTCATACTCATACTCATACTCATACTCATACTCATACTCATACTCATACTCATACTCATACTCACGCTCACGCTCACGCTAACATTAATACTAATACTAATACAAACACTGACACTGACACTGAACATACTCATAGTGATACTCATAATCATACTCATAGTCATACTCATAGTCATACTCATATATAGTCATACTCATAGTCATACTCATAGTCATACTCATAGTCATACTCATAGTCATACTCATACTCATAGTCATACTCATACTCATACTCACGCTCACGCTAACATTAATACTAATACTAATATAAACACTGACACTGACACTGAACATACTCATAGTGATACTCATAGTCATACTCATAGTCATACTCATATATAGTCATACTCATAGTCATACTCATAGTGATACTCATAGTCATACTCATAGTCATACTCATAGTCATACTCATAGTCCTAGTCATAGTCATAGTCATACTCATACTCATACTCATACTCATACTCACGCTCACGCTCACGCTCACGCTCACGCTCACGCTCACGCTAACATTAATACTAATACTAATATAAACACTGACACTGACACTGAACATACTCATAGTCATACTCATAGTCATACCCATAGTCATACTCATAGTCATACTCATATATAGTCATACTCATTGTCATACTCATAGTCATACTCATAGTCATACTCATAGTCATACTCATAGTCATGCTCATAGTCATACTCATAGTCATACTCATACTCATACTCATACTCATACTCATACTCATCATAGTCATACTCATAGTCATACTCATAGTCATAGTCATACTCATACTCATACTCATACTCATACTCATACTCATACTCATACTCATACTCATACTCATACTCATACTCATACTCATACTCACGCTCACGCTCACGCTAACATTAATACTAATACTAAAATAAACACTGACACTGACACTGAACATACTCATAGTGATACTCATAGTCATACTCATAGTCATACTCATAGTCATACTCATATATAGTCATACTCATAGTCATACTCATAGTCATACTCATAGTCATACTCATAGTCATACTCATAGTCATACTCATACTCATACTCATACTCATACTCATACTCATACTCACGCTCACGCTCACGCTCACGCTCACGCTAACATTAATACTAATACTAATATAAACACTGACACTGACACTGAACAAAAAGAGAAGAGGTACTGAGTTAATTACACGACGTTTTGAGGATCGACATCTTGTCCTCATTATCAAGTGACAGGAAAAATGCTAATGCTAATGCTAATATTGACCATTGCTACCAAAGAACAATTATTTCAATTTGATGGACAACTGTATGAGCAGATTAATGGCGTTGCGATGGGGTCACCCCTTGGACCTCTCCTCGCCAATGTCTTTATGTGTCAAATCGAAGACATCCTTCAAGTCAATGGTAAGCTGCCCGCCTACTATAAGAGATACATGGATGATACACTGACCATAATGCCTAATGAAAACGAGGCTAGACAATTCCTACAAGATCTGAACCAGATCCACCCTTGTTTGAAATTTACAATGGAACTTGAGAACAATGGCGTGCTACCATTTTTTGGCATACAATTAATAAATAAATCACCCAATATCGAAACAAAGGTGTATGTTAAGCCCACCAGTACTGGCTTTCTTCTCCATTAAGAAAGTCATGTTGATGCGAGATACAAAAGCAGTCTAATAACCACCATGTTACAACGTGTTTGGCGTATCTCGTCTTCATGGCAACACTTCACCGATGAGTGTGAACGACTGGAAATTATGTTTTGTAAGTTGAAATACCCTCAACATATGATCAAGGCAACAATCCGGCACTTCACCAACTCTAGAGTTACTGCGCAACAACATCCGCAATCAAGCAATGATGAGAACTTGGTGAGAGTTGTCCTTCCATTCAAAGACCAACACTCCGCTGATATCCTCAGAAATCGGCTTAAAGACCTTTCTTGCAAGACGTCCGTTACGATCCAACCCGTTTTTGTGAGCCAGAAAATCAACGACCTACTAAAGATCCGTGAAAAGAAACCGTCCATTGTTAATCAACAACGTGTTGTTTACAAGTTTTCATGTGACCTGTGTGATACAGGTTATACGATGAGACACCTCCATGAGCGGGTTGAAGAACATAAACACAAGCAATCTTCCATTTGTAAACATTACATGTCAGAACATGAAACTATCCAAAGGGATCTGACTGAGAACATCACAGTCTTAAGAAAATGCAAGGGCAAATCTGAATGCCTTTTGTATGAAATGCTATTCATACAAAAGGAAAAACCACCTTTAAACATTCAAAGTGATTCCCTAAGGGCGAAACTGTTCATGTAAATTTGTATATTCGCTCCTTTAAATTTCAACTCTGAACTTTTCCTGTCACTTGATAATGAGGACAAGATGTCCTCGAAACGTCGTAAAATTAACTTAATATCGCTTCTCTTTTTGTTAAGTTCTACATCTAAATCGTTGTTAATCAA